>JAOVVF010000036.1:13166850-13186173 GCA_028565595.1 Duopalatinus emarginatus | reverse complement strand
TCAGTAAAGTGAACTACTTATTGACCACTGTGCCTGTACACACACACACACACACACACACACACACACACACACACTCAAGTTTGACCACTGCATTTAACCTATCCATGCAGTAAAAATACACACACTAGCAAACACACACTCCAGGGGTTAATGAACACATTTAGTTGGACCAGTGGGTGACCCTAGTCACAATGCCTGGGGAGCAGTTGGGGGGTTAAGTGCCTTTCTCAGGGGCACTTCCTCTCATGTCTTGTCTTACGGGGGATCAAACCGGAGACCTTCGGGTCACAAGAGTGAGTCCTTATCCACAAGCCGACGACTGGCCCAGTTTTTATTTCATATATTAAAGTGAAGTGTGTGTTGTTTTTTGCTAAATAAAAAATAAAAATATCTGTCAAACAGCTGTGGTGTAAGAGGAATAAAACATTTCAGGTAAGCTACACCACAGTGCTCCATCACTGATCAGAACACCGGTCAAGTTTTATTCCTTTGGCATGACATCAGGTGATCACTTATTACAAATTCAGCAAATTTAAAGCAGGTCACTCTACTCAACCCTGCATATACAGGACCCAGAATGACATCATATAATATTGCGGATTAAGGGGAGCCCTTATGAGTCAGGTCAAATGATGTCCTGGGGCTATGTGTGTGTGTGTGTGTGTGTGTGAAGGGTGAGTAAAAGCAGATCAGAATAATTACATCATAGACCACATAATGGCAGTGGCACCTGTGGTCTGTGTGTTGTTGCTGGCAAAATGACACTGATTCTGAGCAGAACCTCAGATCAGTTACCCGAGAGCTTCCCGCGCAGTTACTGACTTGGCACACACACACATACACCCATACACACACCAAATCTACAATCTATATCTTTCTAATACTGGAGATAATCTATTGTTGCACAAATATCCCTCAGTGCCAAACCGCTGCTTTACTGGTTTATTGGTGTAGTTCTGAAGTTTTAGCATGAAGGTTGCGACCTGGACTGGGCGGTGGGGGTGGGGGGTGAACTGTTCTTTAAACAGCGGGCGACATTTCCCTCTAATTGTCTGCCAATTACTTGTTTTTTCAGACTGGAGTAATGGGAGCTGATGTAGTTTTTTTTTTGCCGTCAGCTCCAGCCTCAATCCCAGCCTGTGACATTTATACCAGGTACTATTTCTTGGGTGCACATCTAACAGCGAGCGTTGTCAAAAAGAAAGAAATGTGTTACTCCGTGCTGTTACACAGTTCAGAGGAGTGGATCTTGCTCTTACACAAAAGGGAGTGTTTGAAATTCCTGCACTATTAAGTGGCAGCTCTTTGCTCAGGACTCACTAACGTACATATACTGTATGTCAGTTACATAATGCAGACATTGACAGACCTGCAACATATCACAGCTTTGCAGGACAGCGCCAGGTCCAGGAAGTACTGGCGCACTCCAAAAGTCAGTGCGTACTTCAGGGTCTTCCCATCGATGATCAGTGCGCAGTCGTTTTCCTTGTGCAGAGCGTCTCCCAGCATGCTGCAGTGGTGGCTCAGAGTCTCCCTCGTCCCCTGCACACAAGAACAAATACACTGCTGTTATTCACCTTCACACTTAAAAAAGCTTATATAAAAAGAACCATGTTATTTAGAATCGGGTTGGGTGGTACGACGGTACTACAATGTACCGCGGTATTGAAAAAAGGCGAAGGTATTTAAAAAAATGTGACATGCAACATTTCTGCCTTATAGCTACATTAAACACTGGGACTTTAAGACGTTCCTCTCATCCATAATACAACCAGGTTTATACTTGACTGGTTGTACCTAGCGTGAGGGAATGCATGCTAAATATGACACAAATGGATGCACACTAGTCCCGCATGCTGTTGCAGTGCATGGTTGTGCACCTTAGCCTGCTCCGCGCTTCACAATGGACCATTTTGACAGAGCTCCTGTTGAACAGGGGTATTTCTCTGAGCAGGGGTATTTCTCTGTCATTTCAGACAATAGGAAGCGTCATGTATAAAAGCGAGTTAATCCCCCCCCCACACTTCCCTTCCTGATGTTTCTCGACTGTCTGTCCTCCTTCTGTCTCTGTTCTTATTCTCCAGTTTAATCTCACACAGTCTAGTTTTAGTTCACAGGCAGCCCCTCCCTTCCTTTCTTTACCTAGGGGCTATCATAGACCTTTGGTTAAAGAACCAGTCTTATGACCAGAATGCCCCCTGTTCGATCCCTGCACCAGATACACACGACTGAACTGAGCAAGTGAGCATGGCAGCCTAACCACCGACTGCTCCCCTAGGTGCCGTTAATAGGGTTGCCCACCTGGACGTGTGTATTTTACAGTACGGATGGGTTAAAAGCGGAGGTCAATTTCCTCAGTGTGTACAACCACAGTGGTCAATGAGGAGTTGGCTTTCATTCATGTCTTGTTGGTACAAGGGATTCGAACCAGCAACCTACCGCTTACAAGACCTCCCTCAATTCAGAATACTGGAAATTTACTTTCTGTCTTTGAAACATTTTACAAATCTAAACCTTTCTGTTTTTATTTACAACTTCAATAATACATAAATAAAAAGATTTTCTGTGTGGTCTAAGACTTTTTGGATCCTACTGTATTATAACTGGCCATGTTATTTTGTTATTTAATATTATTGTTTTATTTGTTATACTATGTGTCATGCTGATTTATGGGATATCGGATTTATGGATTAAGCACTGATTAAGATAAAATAAACAAATAAATCAACGCTGTGCCTTTGCCCAGAACCACATCAGAAATAGTGCAATGTTATAAGATTTAAATAACTCCATCAATCCTTCCAGTTTGCACAGAGGAAGTACAGACGCAACGGGAAATGATCCTAAATGTACAGCGCTTTTCCTCAGTGAAAGCCTTTACTATTCGGATAATACCTGCCAGGACACGTCACTAATCTCATATGACCAGCGGAATGGCTTTTCACACAACCACAACAAAGGTACACCACTAAACCACACCGTCCTGCGAGTGTGAGCCGTAGCAGGGCCTGGCTGTGTCTACAGTGCTCTCAGTCTGCAGATAGAGTCCTGATAAATCCTTTCAAGGCTGTTCTCCAGGACAAAGCACAAATAAACTCCAGACAATGAGAGAGATAATTTTACAGTTTTTTCCTCACCATGCTAGAGCAATCAGCCTCAGTGGATAACATGAAGGACGTCTTGTGTAACCCAACAATGTCATCTTTGCATGAGGCCGAATTCGGTTTATTATTAATGTAATTACGCTCAAAGGCTGAGGCTGATGAGAAGTGCGGATAAACACACATATGGCACGCTTCAGTTGACAGAAAGCAGCGCTGAACCCCGGAGTGATGGTTCGTTTGGAAGAGTCCGGCTCGAAGAACGCCTCTTACCATGAATTACAACAGCCAGGGAATTTACCCCGAGCCCTTATACAGCACCGAGCGCTCCCTCTTTCTTCTCTGTCATTAATCCGTTCCCACTCTCTCCCTCTCTCTGTGGGTATGTGTGGGTTCACGGCACTAAAGACAGCAATGGTCTGAGTATAAAGCTTGTTTTTCCAAGAATGTCCTCCCCCAGATGAACACGCTCAAATCAGGAGCCAGGAATAATTCTGTGCACTGTTTCCGCCTGGAAGATTTTAATCAGAGCTGACTGGGCTGAAAAAAAAAAACCTGCATCCTCACCATGACCCGACCAATGATGGTTAACGGTTTGAATATCAGAAAAGGATTTTAGCGGGAAATATGCCTTGAAGCGGAAAACGTGTTATTGTAAGAGCTCGGGGAACCAGGAGGATAGCTCTGTGTTTGGTTTAGGAACAGTAATGCACTTTGCCTAATTCCCCTGAAGAGTCACATGATTCCGGTTTCCTTTACGCTGGAAGGATGGACCGCTCTTAAATTGCAGCCAATCACGGGAACTGATAAGAGAACGGCACTGATCTGATCAGACAATTTGTGAATGAGAATAACGGAGAACGGGAGGGATGGGAAATGAGATGGGGGGTGGAGGGGTGCTGTTCTGGGTCATATTAATGATCCCGGTTACCTTCCTCTATGTCTGGAAGTATGTTTGACATTTATACTGAATGATGAAAATGTGTGTAATAGAGCTGTCAAAACTAATTTCTCTGCTCAAGCCAAAGCTGGTTATTTATAATGAATGAGAATTTAACAGAAAAAAAAATAATTTCACGTTGTTACATCGGACCCATGGAAGAAATGTAAAAACAGGATTCGGACTTTACGGATATTTCTGCGTGTTGGAATGCTGAGGGTGCCGCAGTTAAATACGACCGAAAGTAAAAGTGGGAAAAACGGCAGTTTTCATGTGTATGTGGAAGACCGAAGACGGAGCTTTCCTTCGAGTCAGCATGTTATACTGATCTGTGACTCAGTACAAATACATAGAGGTTGGACACGCAAAATCTAGTTCATATCAGTGACGAGGAAAATCAGTGTGGGCAAAAGCCACTGATTAAAATAGATTAAAATTTAAATTTTGTAGAGCTTTTTATCCTGAAAAAGAAAAAAGAAAGCGTTTTTTTAGCTGTGCACAATGGGGGACGTTTCAGACATCACAGCTGACATCACTACAACGGTCAGAGCATCTATGTATTATGCCTATATTCACACCCTACAACAAAGTGAAAGTGAAACTGAAGTATTTGCCTACTTATGCTTGCACTCAGGGGACTGTGACCTCCGCATTTAGCCCATCCGTGCAGTGAAACACAAACACACACACACACACACACACACACACACACACACACACCAGTAAATACTAGAGGCAGTGAACACACTTGCCCGGAGAGGCGGGACAGCATCAAACTATGGCGCCCTGGGGAGCAGTTGGGAGAGTTAGGTGTCTTGGTCTTGTAGAGAACTGAACCTGGGACCTTCTGGTCACGAGACCGGGTCTCTAACCACTAGGCCACGGCTGCCTTCCCACCAAAGCGGGTGGTGGAGTGAACAGTGACTTATCAATTAAAGCTACAGGGACCGAAACTGAGCATTTGGAAAGAGCCGTTTTATACAGGGTGAAAAGACACCAGTAGTATTTGATCCATTAGACATTCTGACCAAACAATCTGAGACATTTCAAGATCCTAGGGAGCTGGAAAAATAAGTGGGAAACTGGTATAATGTCTCATTAAAAAGTTTTCCTTTCATTCATTCGGAGAAATATTACAGACAAGTCTTGAAGCATATCTAATATGCCAGAAAAACTGATACAGACAAGCACATGGCATGGCAAAACACAAGGCTGCTGGTGACTCCGTAACAGTATGGGGTTTGTTTAGCTAACATTTCATGGAACCCCTGATACGTCTACTAATGTTTTTCTGACAGGTGAACGCTGTGTGTGTCTCCCTTTTGATGAGTTACACCCGTTTGTGTGCATCATCCTGGATTCATTCTGATGGGTTTGGCCTCTTCCAACAGTACAATGCGCCACCACAGACGTCTAGAGAAACATACTTCTGCAGAAAGTATGGTGTTCATTGCCTACAGAATATTTCAGCAAGCTCGGGGGAAAATCCATGCCCTGTCTGAGACCGTCCAAGTATTAGACTGGTACAGCAGTTTCTCTCACACTTCAGTGTATATATGTAGTAATATCTGTAATAATCACCTACAAATCGAGTCTATCCACCTTGCTAGGTCAGGAGTCACGTGAGCAGGAGTAACATGCGTGCTAACGTGTACTGAAGCATTGATGTGAGAAAGTGCATCCTGCTGCTTATATTGTCTAGCTGGGATCGCGAGAGCTGTCAATAACGTCGTTCCTTCTAACAGCTTCAACAGACATCGCTGCTCTAGTCTGCCCACAAAGTCAGCCCAGGATACGGCTGAAGAGTGTGTGTGTGTGTGTGTGCGTGTGTTAGGGAACAGATGCCTTAGGGCAGGGAGATTGTACCTTGGGGACCCACCAAACCTCTGCTGGCATAACAAGCGCTGAAACCCAAGCTCAAAGGAAATATTTGCAGAGAGGAGCCTCAGGTTTCACACAGAGAGAGAGAGAGAGAGAGAGAAAGAAAGAAGAAGGAGGGAAGATTGAGTCAGTGACTAGTGCAGCTGTGAGGACCTCTCTACAAAAGTGTGGCCATCCCTGCTGTGGGCCATAAAATCCCGTGTGTGTGTGTGTGTGTGTCAGAACAGTCAGTCAGACTACATCCACATACCTCATCAGCCTCAGTGTAAATGATGAGAGAAAGTATAAAGATCATTACGAGATAACTGCAGTGATGGAGTCTAATAAACAACCTGATTAAACACTGTTTCCATTAGGAGTGCAGTCAAAACAGGTTTCACCATGTGTGTGTATGTGTCATCTCAACACACTCTAACGCTGCCTGCCGCCTCGTCCGCCTGCTGTGTTTGTCTGCCTGAGTGGACTCTGACTGCAACTCGAGTGTGTTTGGATTAGTGTACAGAAGGCATCCGTTATGCTGTGGCATTCCAGTCGCACTTCTTTCGCCAGAGTCACGGTGAAAAGGTGCTTTACAGGATGTGGCTACTTGACTGAGACAGCTGGACTCGAGTGCTTGAAACATGGCATTATACACAAAGAGCAAGGCTTGAGCTATTTGCCTGGACGTCCACAGTAAAGTAGGAAGGAGGTAAGGCGAGGGAAGATGCTCATACGCGTACACACATCTTGCCGCCTTCTCTGCATTAGCCCAGATTCAGCACTTCAGCATGATGGATCGCGTGTCCTGAGTCGACTCATGCGAAAGCCCGTAATGGCAAGTGCGTCTCTTCTTCACCACCCTGTATGGCCGAGGAGGATCTTTTAACTGTTCCTACATTTCTGCTCATTTATACAGTGGATATAAAAAGTCTACACACTCGTGTGATGTAAAAATATCAGACTATTTCCACATGCAACGTGAATTACATTAAAATCTGCACAATTCAACTGAAAAACGACTTACAATAACATGGTTCCACGCATGTGCATGCCCTTGTATAATTGGCTATGTGGCTGCGTTTAGAATTAACCAATCACATTCAAACTCATAGTTTATAGTAGTCACTACACACCTGACCCTGAGAAATCCAGTATAAAGGTAAGCAGCTGTAGCAGGATTTTCCTGATATTTACTTAGCCTTGGCAGAAGCTATGGTCTATAAAGAGCTTGCAAAGCATGAAAAAGGAAAAGGGTATAAACTATAAACTACTGCAAGGCATTCGATATACCATGGAACACAAAATATGGCCAAAACTGGATGAATTAGAAATAAGAAAACCTGTCTGGGAGGCTAACAAGAGGCCTTGTTAAAGAAGCTGCTGGTTGGTGTGGTACAGAGGTAACATCATTGGCTTCCATGTGAGAGACCTGGGTTCGATTCCTGGTCTGGGCTGTCAGTCTGTCCTACACCCATAAGGGTCCTTGGGCAAGACTCCTAACACCACGTTGGCCTACCTGTAATATCAATAACCTTGTAAGTCGCTCTGGATAAGAGCGTCTGCCAAATGTCGTAATTGCAAATGCAAATTTTTTGGTAAGTGCTAGTTGTGATCTCTAACTGACAAAAATTGCTCCTATTCTTCATATGGCTGCCGTTTTTTTTTTACAGTGAAAAAACATCCATATTTGGCTACATTTTGCAAAAGCCTACATCAAGTTTGCCAAAAGCATGTGGGGGAAAATGTGTTATTGCCTGACGAGACCAAGGTTGAACTTTGTGGCTATGATTCCAAAAGGTATTTTCGGCACAAAAACATCACGGCGCATCACTAAAAGAACACCATAGCCACAGTAAAGCATGGTGGTGGCAACATTATGCTTCGGGGACTGCTTTCCTTCAGCTAGTGTTAGGGCTTTTGTAGAGGTAAAGGGAATCGTGAACTGTTCCAAATATCAGTCGATTTTGGTGCAAAACACCCAGGCCTGAAGACGAAGAGGAATTTTACCTTTCAGCCTGAAAACAACACAAATCTCCACATCAACAAAAAAAGGGCTTCATGAGAAGAAGATCAAAATTTTGGAATGAATCCAGTTGACAATCTGTGGGGTGACCTGTAGAGAGCTGTGCACAGACGAGGTTCTTGTAATCTGACAGATTTGGAGTGGGTTTTGTAAGGACGAGTGGGGAAAAGACTGCCATGTAAATAGACTCCTATCCAAAAAGACTGAATGCTGTCATAAAATCCAAGGAAACTATTAAGTTCAAGAGTGTGCAACCACATTAATATACGTTTTTTTAACCCCTTGAAAGAGTTTATTTTAATTGAATTGCACAGATTATAGGTCACATTTAAGGTGGAGAAAGTTCCGAAATGATTCATGTTGGTAAAAATGTTTTACATCACAAAAACCTGGCATTTTAACAGGGGTGTGTAGACTTTTATATATATATATTCACTGTAGTTAACACCTTCGTTATTGATTCATTTCAGCATATTTTTGCGGTGCGGCACAGGAAAAATACAGAAAGAAATGTTTTGTCTGTGACACAGCTGGTTGGAAGCGAACAAAAGCAGTGTGTTTTCTGTGGCTCTAAAATATGCCATGAAGCCCAAACCACACAGTCGTATGTGCAGCAGATTTGTAAGAAGCTACAGTTTTAAGGCAAACACATCAGATTTTTCAACCATGACAAACAACATCTTTCTATATAAATATTATTGCTAACTACATTATGAGCTGCTGTGGCTCAAGGTTAGGGAACTGGTCTTATGACAGGAAAGTTGCTGGTTCGATCCCCAGAACTGACTAGACACACCTTGCCTTTGAGCAAGGCACTTAACCCCCAACTGCTCCCTGGGTGCTGTGGATAAGAGTTGCCCCCTGCTCTGAGCAAGTGTGTTTACTGCCCCCCCAGTTTGTGTTTCACTGCACAGATGGTTTAAATGTGGAGGTCAATTTCCTTGATCACTTATTATTATTTCTCATCTCTACCTCACACCTTGTATTTAAATCTTGCTCATAGTTTTGTTTTCTTCTCTCCGTCTTTACTTTAGTGTGTTTCTTAAGATAAATGGTGTTCAAATAGTAAGCATATGAATAATACTTTGCCTGATTAGAGGTCATTTTGTGTCGATCTGTGATATATAATCCCAATTAAGCCTATTTCAGATTCTGATTATAATATGACAAAATTTATAAGAGGTCAAGAGGGTGAACACTTAATGATAAACCCTGTATTTAATGGCCAAATCAAAAGTGTCTCTATAGGACGAAAAAACAGAAAAAAGAGCAAGAGAACAATCGGAAAACAGAAAAACTGGGAAATTAGGAGATAAAAAAACGAAGGGTTATATATGGTTCTTCTTCTTTTCCGTGTCAGTGAGGTTCGATTATCAATCTCACGCGAGTCTACACTGTGCCTGTGAAGCCTACATTAAATTATTAAGCAGCCGATGATTAGTTGAAGCAGATAGCATTAAATTCAGCATTTAACGGAATTTCGGCGGGCTAACAGACTCCAGATGTTACATTATAGACGATTTTTCTCGGATGGTTCGTGCCAGTGCTGTGTTAAAGCCAGAGTGGATTCTGCCAGGTTGAGGATCATTCGTAAGTTTACTCAGGTTCACTGCCTGTCAGGAAAGTGTTATGAAGGCTGATGGGAGAGAAGATTGTGTTACATAGGATTCCATAAATGCGAAAGATATTCAAGTTTTACATTTCAACCTAACATTATATTTGTCTTAGTTATATTTCATGAATATAACTAAAAATTGTAAATAACATTAATTACTTCCATTTTTAAATAAATCATGTGAGGATGTCAGTCAGATAAAAAATAATTAAGCTATTCACAATAATAGACTCTGATTAATCATGAAGTTTAAAATACTAGTATGTAGTAAATACACGGCTATAAACTCAGTGCTAGCGTCTTTGCTAACATGCTAACACAAAGATATGTTTTGCCTAAAGATGGTACTATAGACAGGTTGGGCTTCAGTGGAAAGATAGTTGACCACAGCAGTATAAGCACACGAGTATAAGCAGAGTATTGGCAGTATAAGCACACGATTAATTTACTCTAAATTTCCGTCTGGAAGCTTTTCAGAATGAACCTGTCCACTTAGCACACCTGGGGTCTTTTCAGTCATCACGTTATCAGTGTTTACGCCTTTCAGTAAAAGAAATGATGGGATCAAACTTGGTAGTATGATTAATTTGCGATTTTAAAATGTAGGTTTCTGTATAAATCCTAAGTATTCATTTGTTGGCCCAAAAAATTGTGACTATAAAAAAAAATGAATACAAAAAAAAAATTATAGATTGAGAAAATCAAATTTAAATCCATTTCAAAGCAATAATAATTGTATTATTAAAATAAAAATTTGGGCAAAGCATTAAAATTTGGGACCCAGACCCAGAGCGGAGCTGCAACAAGTGCAGGGACCATCGTCCTGAATACTGCACCTCTAGTTATTTTACACTACAATGACTACTATGACTTATAAACACCATCACTATTAGATGCATATTTATTTTCATATTTATATTCTTCACATATTCCTCTTCCTTGCCACATTCTCTCTACATAATTATTCTCCTTATACACCCTGTCCACAGATACCCATGTTTGTTTTTATTTATATAATCATATTCATATGTATTACATCCATCACAACTACTGCCTTTTACTGCAATTATAAGAATTTTAGTCCACATACTGGAAATTTCTCTTTGTTTTACATTATTAGTGTGTTTATTCTTTTATATAAATAGTTGCAACTATAACAACATTTCCCTCTGGGATCAATACAGTATTTCTGATTCTATTCTGGTCTGTCTGTCTGTCTGTCACATTTTCAGTTCTGCTTTGCTCTTTTTCCAAAAACACTGAATTAAACCTGTCAGTTTCTGTCTGTTTGGATCTCAACCATTATACATCAGATTGTTGCTCACACGTCATAACGAGACACGCGACATATCGTCTCGTGCAGAACTTCCAAACGCTCACATCCATTGCTCTCACCGCTGATCTTGATCAGTCATTAACGGCATTAATCCAGTCGCTTCTTACTTTCTCACTGCTTAGTAAATCTGTAACTCTGTAAGTCAGCGACGTCCAATCTCATTCTAAAAGGTTTTCATTCCAATCAAGCAGAAGAAACGCCTGATTTCACCTGTTTAAGTAGTTAACATTGGCTTTAAAAGACAGATGAGGGCTCTGCTTGGTTGGAATAAAAAAAACTGCACCCACACTGGGCCTTTCTGGCTACAATTATACACCCCTGCTTTAAGTTAATAAGGTGCTACACAAAATATAATTAGCAGCTTTGTCATAAAAAAAAAAAAAACTACAGTAAAGTACACTTCCTGTCAGTCAGACTGTGATGATTCATTTTCTATTACAGCAAATCTGACAGCAGTGGCATATAATAAAAGCCTGGGGTTTGAAGTAAAGTGAACTGACTCATTGACCATTGTGCTTGCACACAGAGGAATTGCACTGGAAATGCACGAACACTAGTGAATGCACACACTAGGGGGTAGCAAACAGTTGGGGTTAGGTGCCTTGCTCAAGGGCACTTTAATGACTTCCCCATCAACCTGGGGACCTTCTGATTACAAGACTGTTTCCTTAACCACAAGCCTACAGCTGCCCCAGGGGTAGGTGTAATTAACGTGCTAGTCCTGTGAGATGTTACCATTTCTACAGCCGACAGCTGACTGACATTGACTTGTATGGTGCGTGGGCTGTGATAACCTACAGCTGCTAATAAGCAGTTTTAAACATGTAGAATAGTTGATATGGTGCAACTTATGATTTATTTAAGATGTATGGAAGGAGTCTCCAGTGTCAGACAGGACTTAATGGTTTATGTGCTTTTTTTCTTTTGTCATAACACAGAGAGAGAGAGCGAGAAAGAGAGAGAGAGAGACAGAGAGAGGGCTGTTTAGGGAATGTGCAAATAAAAGGTATCAAACTTGCGATCTTTGGCAATATCACTCTCCAGGATGTGCCTTTACTGGAAAATCATCAACCTCAGGATGGTTAACGGCAATTCCGCTTTACTGATTTATTTTCCTAGAGCTGCACACCCTGTTAGCGTATTATTCCTTACTTAATCACTACATATCAGACAAACCACATGATACCGAATGACAGTTAATAAAAGATTCGAGCCAGTGTTCCGGCAATGATCGAAATGTTTGTATTTAATTCGCAAAAAAAACCTCCAAGATCATAATAATATACTGAGGCTTCAAATGAGTCGGTTATTAAAGAAGGTTCACTTGTAGGGTAAAGCAAGTGTGTCTACTGATAAAACAAGAGACAGAGACAAAGTGGACACGACACTACAGTGTGCTGAATTACACTAACAATCACGATTTACGGTTCAAACAATCCATGGATGGTGGTGGCTCCGTATTGGTATAGGTTTTGTTTAGCTGGCATTTCCATGGAACCCCTGGTACATCTACAAACAGGTGAACACTGCGTGTGTCTCCTTTCTGACGAGTTTACACTAGTTAAAGTCCTGCTTTCATTCTGATGGGTTTGGATTCACCTCTTCCAACAGGACAACGCACTGCCACGCACATCTAGCTAAACAAACTTATGAAGTCACCACCAGCCACTGCATTTTGCAGTTGTTTACTAGATTTTCTGGCACCTCAGTGTAGATCCTTGACTACAACTGGTCAAATATTCTGATCGATTATTTAAAACATCTATCCATTTATCAACCTATACATATCTCCATCTATTTACCCATCTATCCATCCATACATCTCTATATACACACACTGATCAGCCAGAACATAAACCACTGACAGGTGAAGTGAATCATGTGGTGCGATATATTAGGCAGCAGAGGAACAGTCAGTTCTTGAAGTAGATGTGCGGAAGGCAAGAAAAATGGCATCAAGTAATAATGTCTGGATTACTGTGTCAGAGCCTCACCAAAACAGCAGTGGTGGGGTGTTCCTTGGTATGCACTGGTTAGTACTAGTCTTGGGACGATAAACGATATTATTGAATATCGCAATAATTTGAATCCAATACCGTCAAATGCTTTCCATCACAATGTGCCTGGCGATGTGTTTTATTTATTAATTTTTTTTGAGCACCCTACATGTATGATAATAAAATATCAACAAGTATATCAGCAACAACTTTATCAGCAAATATAAATGTTTACACCACCACTTGCACATATGCTAAGTGATAATCTGGTACAGAATGCTGGGATACATGGCGATAATAAAACAGATCTGGTCCGTGTGACTTGCTCTCTGCTAGACGGAATAGCAAGGCTTTAAAACCAGAATGACAAAGAGGAAGACGGAGCGATGCAAATCTTTAGTTTATACTTGAAGCTCTGTAAGCAGCTCTAGGGTGAGTGTCGATTTGTGTAAATTGGAGATGGAGCTCAGTACACGAGCTGCGTTTCGTCTAAAACGGACAAATCTGAATGTGCTCTAAGCAGGGGCAGGTTTACCTCCATAGACATTCGTATGATCCGTCTCTAAAACATTAAAGAGATAGTCACTGATTTACTTCTCTAGGGGTTAGGTTTCTGGTATTGTTTTGCATTGTTTCCGAGAATCATTATGCACCAAAGTAAACAACATGAAGTGAAAAATGGCTACATCTTTCACCTGCCGTCAGTCCTAAAATATACTCAGCCTTAAAGGCTTAGCACCAAGTAATATGAATGTGTCAAACACATAAATACAGAGGAATCTGAGTATCTAACTTGTGTTAATCGATAGTCAGAAAACTATCTATATGTCTGTCTGTCTATCTATGGAGAGACAGAATGTGTGGAATGAAAGGATTGACTGAAGCCCATAACAACAGTCTGTTTCAGCATCTCTAAACCCACTGCAACACCACACCAACCTCAATGTGTGTGTGTAACTGTCAAAAACACCAAAAGATTCCCAGGCCCTTTATACACTTTTCTCTTCCTTCTCACTATCCTTTTTTCCAACTATCCTTTTTTACAAAAAAAAAAAAAAAAGGCTTTGTTTTTAATTATTACACACACTCAAAAAGCAGCGCTGAATATAGAAGTGTCGTGTCGTGCCGACGTACGCGTCATGGTGCGATGAGAGCTTTCTGGTCCCCAGCGACGGCTTACCCCAAAATTCCTGTGTGTTTGCTTAAACTGCGGCGAGAAACCATGAAGTCTCAGACGCCGCTCAAAGACTTTCCGCTGCTCTCTCCTCTTTTTCTCTTCCTCACTCCATCCATCACGCTAAACGACTGTTTGACAGATGGAGAGTCGTCTGTCATCACTCAGGACCCGCCCACACTCTACACATCTAGCAGTGTGTGTATGTGTGTGTGAATATGAACGAAACGCTTGCCTCCACTTGGGCTCCAAGACCTTAACATGCGCAGACAACAGACAAGGCCCTCCCTGTAGGACAGCCTGACCTTTGTGCGTATGAGCTTGGATGTGTGTGTGTGAGTGAGAGAGAGAGAGTGTACGAGCATGTGCATGTGTTTAATGTTTCCTCTTGAAAGCAGCAGGCTCTTTACTATGACGGGCAGCAGACAACATTTTTGCTGAATGATCTACACGTGTGTGAGCATGTGTGGGTGATAAAGCGCCGTGGATGTGAAATCGCTCCTTCAGAGCCGCCTGTATGTATACTTCCATCCATCTGTACCCTACTGTGCAATCGCTACCTCGCTCTGCCTTCCCCAGACTCGCTCTTTTTGCACGCCTCGCTCTCTACAGACGCGTATAAAACTCCACCTGCGGCGTTGTTACAAGAGGAGTAAACCAGAGGCCGCTGAACCTTCTACAGGAAACGAGGGACAGAGAGACAGAGAGAGAGAGAGAGAGAGAGAGAGAGAGAGAGAGAGAAAGAAGGAAAGGGAGAAGCAGCACAGCAGCAGCACTGAGTCAAAGAGGGAGACAGATGAGGACGTTCAGGTTAAAAGCCCATATGGGACAGTAAATTATCCTACAGTGAGAGGTAACTTGTGTGGCTCTGTACTGGGTCACGAAGGTCCAAACCCCAGACGGCTGTCAATTGCTTCCATCTTTTCATGCACTGAACTGTATCATGCTGTGATTCCCACTGCAGCTCACACTATAAACAGCACACGTTACTCAGCCTTACATCCAGAGTCTCCTCATTAATCACCAGCAGGCCCATGTTCTTGGTGAGCAGCTTGCAGGAGTGTCCTATAAAAGAGAGAGAAAACACATGTCAAACACTTGAGACCTTCGAGCAGCACGGTCAGTAACGACAGCCACAGAACAGCACCGGGCGCAGAGGAGGCTCAGATGGGGCCTGCGACGGACAACAGGAAATTATAACAATAAAAAAAATAAAGACGGGATTAAAGTAAAAATCAGGAGTTTATCTAATTAACTGGATTCAAATGTGATCTTCAACATCATCTAAGATGCATTCTGGATTGAAATTCTGAGTTTTTCAACTTTTCCTAGATGCCCTTTAACTACTTAAGCCCTCGATTCATCTATACCTAAAAAAAGCAATGCAGCTGTGCTTTAGTCTTTCCGTGTCTCTCGTCTTCGTCTTTAACACTCCGCTCAAACCTCAACTTTTCACACTAACACCACAATCACCACCTCTGTGCCTGTCAACTCCTATATTAATACTTGGCTAAGCAGAGTCTACTACACACAACTCAGAGCTGCACGGAGTTCTGATGTTTCAGCCTAAAGTTTTTTCTCCTGTTAAACACCATTGTAACTGTGCTAGCAACGACGCTGATGATATAAATAAAACTACAGCATCAGGCAACAAATTAGCAACCGTTTTCTTTTACGTACTTCCTAATTTAGAAAAAATATGAATCACAGCTTTGATGAACTGAAATTTTTATGCATTCACATCATCTGCCATAACAACTCTAACCTGTTGAGGCATGGACTCCACAAGACCTCTGAAGGTGTGTGCTGGGGTATCTGGAACAAGAACTTAGCAACCAATTCTTTTGTGGCTACCATTTACTCCCCATGCACATTAGTGACCCTTGAGTGCGCATGACCCTGTAGTTGGTTCACTGGTTGTATTTCCTTGGAGCATTTTTATTAGGTATGTCCTTGGGTTTGTAGTTACACTTACAGAGCACCTTTCACAAAACCCTAGGACGCTTTACAATCAGTGCTTAACCAACACACAGCGGCAGCCGAACACTCAACCAGAAGCGGCCGGAGGACTGCGTTGGGCAGTACAGGGTTCACCCAGGATGGATATGCCGACCCATTTTAGGTCATATACCCACATACATGCATTTATACACATTTCTAAACATTTGTACACAAGGGTAATTTAGAGCAGCCAATTTACCTAACCACGATGTTTTTGGACTGTTGGAGGAAACCGGAGTCCCTGGAGGTAACCCACAAACTGGAAACTCCACCTAGATGGGGACTTAAACCCAAGACCAACCGTGCCACCACAAAGACTCTGTGCCGTTCACTTTTGGTAGCTACTAAGCACACAAGACCTGCTGTTTTGGAGATGCTCTGACCCAATCGTCTAGCCATCACAATTTGACCCATGTCATGTTTGCCCATTTTTCCTGCTTTCCACATACCAACTTTGAGAACTGACTGTTAAGTTAATCTGATCCGAGTTCCTTTGACAAGGGCAAAATTGTGATGGCTAAATGACTGTGTCAGAGCATCTCCGAAAAACCAGGTCCTATGAGGTGTTCCCAGTATGCAGTGGTCCAAAAGACAGAGAACTGGCAAACCGGCAACAGGGTCATCGGCACATAAGATTCCCTATGGTCCTTACAGGTGAATAGGTTTGACTTGGGTGTGTAATGTATACATGAAGATCTGTAGATGTTAATATCTTCTAATTGCACTCCTGAGACATGCTGCTTAGTCTCTGCAGGACGGTCCATCCAGTAATATCAACTTCTAGATCATCAAGTAGTCTGATTGACAGAATTCCTGTAGATCAGTGCTTCATTTGACTGGAGATGTTCTGAGGTTGGAGAAAAAAAAATATCCCACAGCCACTGCTGAGACACCTGTCATGTTTTTAATGAGGATCTCAGACACAGCAGGCTGAGAGTGACCTCTAGGTCCCCGACCGTTGATCTGAATTCGGGTGAAGAGTTTAATGAGCAGAAATCCGTGTCCGTCTGCGGATATACGGCGTGCCGTCTCTGTTCCGAGGACAATCCCTGAGAGGCAGTTGGAGTACTTTGGGACAAAAGGGACTCCCTTAGGGACTATTACCGTAAAAGAGGAGGAGACTGCAGAGAGCTTTCACTGAGTATTTTAGATTTTTTTTAATCTGAGTGTTAAGTTGTTAAACCAAACAGTTTTAAAACGGTAGAAAAATTCACACTGATCGAGTTTACGCTCCTAGAGACGGCTCCTTAATGTGTTTACCTCTCCCTCAACTCTCCGCATCCTCAAAAATTTATTTTTCGCGCCGCATGGAGATAAAACAATGCTGACCTCAAAGCAGAGCAAACAAGGTTTTTCAGTCATGCTTATATAAGCAGAGGAAGAGGGGATGTAATTAGGGTTACCCACCATGGTCGCATTAGCAGCCCCGCACAGCAGAACCTCGCTAAGTTGTGGAGTTTTTCGGGGCAATGGAGGGCACGGAGGGCTGTTTGGCTTGGCCCGAGCACATTTGTTTGCACTTTTGAGTCTAAGAGGGCTACAGTGGCATCCAGGCCAAGAGTAACAGGCCAGCCTGAGGCAGAGGGCAGCCTCACTCACTCACACAGTCTAGCGTGCGGCTTTCTCCAAAACTCGCTCATTAATCCTACAGGCAAGGACAGCAAGAACCCCCTCGACTCAGACAGAGCATCAGTCAAGCTCACTGAGCACAGCGATTCACACCAAGCCAGAAATCAGACGCACCTACACAGCAGATGCAAAACACCTAGAGTCCACTCATGTGCTTACTTTGGCCTCGGCTGGGTCTGTCCTCTCTCTCTCTCACACACACACACTTACATATCGCTTACTTTCATACTAGTGCTGTTTACTGGTTTTCAATCACCACTGAATGGAGAACTCGGGTCTCTTTCCTCCCTTTTCCTGTCTGGGCTGGCTTTCAACAAGTGTTGCAACTAGGAAAGGATAACCATTGACCTGTGTCTCTATCCGGCTTTTCCCTTCTCTTGAGACTGATTGGAATCGAAGTTTTAATTTGCATCTGTTAAATCAATGGTTGTGACTAAAAACATGAGCATATATTTAATATTCTTAATTGTACTAAACTATATAATTATATTCAATTATATACTAATAATTAATTAGGTATACCATGAAGTGCAAAAAAAAGGTACACCAGTCTTTATAGGTCCTGCATGGCGCAATATTCTGTAGGCAATAAACACCATTCTTCCTGCAGAACTGTTCACAATTCATTTTCACAGTGCGTTGACGGCATTCCAGATGTGTTTGATAACATGACATGTATGAGTTATGTTTCAGATCTGGTGACTTTGGTGGGAATGGCAAATTCACAAGCTCAGATGAGTGTTTCTCTAAACATGTATGTGGTGGCGCATTGTCCTGTTGGAAGAGGCCAAGCACATCAGAATGAATACAGGACATGAACTGGTGTAACTAATCAGAAAGGAGGCACAAACCTGTCAGAGATGTTTGTAGATGGACCAGGGGTCCCATGAAATGCAAGCTAAACAAACTCTATACTATTATGGAGCCACCACCAGTCTATGTATTTTGCACAGGTGTTTGTACCAGTCTGGCACTTCAGTGTATAATTAATAATCAGTTATTTAAATCTCAGTCAGTTCAGAGGTGGACAGAATAAAATGTGTGGTGTATTTTTCCCCCTGTTATTTCTTAGCTAATCCTAGCCCACTCAAACGTTCATGCTTTTTAAAACTAATCCAATGAAATGTACTTACATGCAATAGATCCACACTCAGGGTGCAGAATTTTTCATTTGTTAATCATTGTAATATTTAGCAGCCAGGCATGTGTATACATTTCTGACAAACCAAAAATACTTCAAATCGTTCAATTCATTCCAATGCCACATTTTGAAGGTTAGAAATACATTTTTTGCGGGTGCTGTAATGAACTCAGCCATTGCGACCAGATGCACTGTATGGCCATGACCATCACACCCGTACGCTCTTCCCCAAACTGTTACCACAAATTGGGAAGCACGCAATTACACAGAAGGTCTTCGTATGCTGTAGAATTACAGGTTCCCTTCACAGGAACCAAGAGACAACCATGAAAACATATAGTTTGCCAAGGTTGGGGCAGGAGAACTGGTGTTGGGTGTCCTGCACAGAACCCTGACCTCAAGCTCACTGAACACCTTTGGGATGATTTGGAACACTGACTGAACTCCCACAGTCACAGTCTTCCCAGAACTTAGTCATAGACTAACTATATGTGTGTGTGTAT
>JAOVVF010000036.1:13133853-13148331 GCA_028565595.1 Duopalatinus emarginatus | reverse complement strand
GATCTATATTATATAGCAGACACAACCAATGTGCATGTGATGTGCATGTAATGTGCAAAGGAGGCATAGATATGCATTTCTGTTCCAGTTTTTCTGGCACTTCAGTCTACTGTGTGCATGATGAGTACTAGTTCGCAAAAAAAAAAGTTTATTTCATAGCCACTTTGTTTCTACCTAATGGAAATTGTTTGCAGTGCGTTTTGTGCTTATGATAATTTGAAGAGACATCAGTGTCAGACTAATTAATGACGCTCTATTAAAAGACTGGTAGACCAAGAGGGACATCAGAGACATCATAAATCATGGCACTTTTACTTTCAATGCTTAAGGACATTTAAAGGCGAACACTTTCGTACTTTGACTCAAGTGGAGGTCTAAAGGGAGGGCTTCTACTTTTACTAGAGCAGTAGTTTATCTAAGGTATCCCTACTTTCCTAATTTGAGGTCCAATTCATCAATCCTGTCCAATGATCTCAGCTCCTAGATCATGTGATCTTGGCCCGTGTTACTTTGCAACAAAACAAACACAGCAGCGAGAAGTCAGTTGTTGTCCCTGGTTATCGGTCTTTCACCAACAGTGTCGTGATTGCTAACATGATGTGAAATAAAAGCCATTTTATATGATAAAAGGTACAATAAAGTGATCATGCCACCCTTACTGAATACCAGTGGGATTATATATTGACTAGCAGACCTGGAGAGGCGGCCTGGTAGGCGATGGTGTCGTCGTTGCGTTCAGGGACGGCTGTGTGACAGATCGCCATCATGGTCATGAACTCCATGATAACAGCAGCAGTGGGCTGGAGGGAGAAAAAAAACACACGACAAACTATGAATGAACTTGCAGTTGCATATCTTATATAAAAAAAAGTAATGAGAGGTACATTCAAACAAATAAGAGAGACGTGTCAAACTGCACACAGCGGATCTTACAGCTGGGATAAATCCTGTTTACTTATTATTTTATTACACTGATAACCCAAGACTAACGTATGTGTTGTCAATCTGTTAGGCAGGTTGTCCATTTTGGTTTCCAGTAAATGTAATTATGATCCTTTTATCCCGTGGGTCCATGTGTTTACTCTCTGATTCATAATTGTGTCAGAGCACAAAGCAGCAGACAGAGTAAGAGAGTATCAAAGGCAGAGAGAGAGAGAGAGAGAGAGAGAGAGAGAGAGAGAGAGAGAGAGAGAGAGATGCACAATGCTGTTAAGACGGCTTTTTTTTTGTTTGTTTTTTTTAACCCAGGACCAGACACCAGTCTATAAAGCTGAGATTTGAAGTGACAGGGAATATAAAGCCCTGTATCGGGGGCTGCCTTGGTAATCCATATCAGTCACTGCTGATTGACGCTTATGAATTCTGACAATAAAAAGAGGGGAAAAGTCTCAGCAAGACGTTAGAGGGGTTCTAGATTTTGACCACAGTGGCACTGTTCATGTGTTAAAAAAAAATTATAAAAAATAAGGACCAAGCCTAATTTAAAATGAAGTGGGGAAAAAAACCCCATTCATTGACCACTCTGCTTGTACACACATAGAATTTGACCTCTGCAGTGAAACACACACACACACTAGGGGGCAGTGAACACACTTGCCCAGAGCGGTGGGCAAAACAATCCACAGGGCCCAGGAAGCAGTTAGGGAGTAGATGCTTCGCTCAAGGGCACTTCAGTCATGTCTTGTCGGTACAGGGGACCTTCTGGTCATAACTCTGATTTCCTTAACCACAAGCCTACAGCTGCCCCATCAGTTATAAGGTGTAATAACACATTTCTGTGTATTAAAACAACAATTTCATTCAGTGCTAATTTCGATTCAGAGCCTCATTGCTGCTGTTTTTTTTTTTTTTTACACAAATAGAAATAGAATACAGTGAAGAACCAGAATAGCTGGGACACCAGTCTAATACTTGGTAGGTCCCACACAGGGCATGCACTCTACAAGTTTAGTAAAATATTCTGTCTGCAAATCAGTGTATATTGTTTTTATTTTTTCTGATTAAATCTGATTCTGATCCTGAACCCACAAATTTTTGTGATCGAATGGTTCAGTTTTATTCATAAAGTCTGCTCCAAGGTCAGGTTTTGTAATAAGGTATAACTACTGGTATGACTAAAGCTCACATGAAGGTTTTCAGATCCAGCAGCTCACACAAGTTTCACCAAAATGTACTAACTCAATTCTTAGTAAAAAAGACTGCACATTTTTATAAGAACCCTGTAGAGCCCTGCAGTGGGTAACGCAGTACAACACATAATGTCATCCAGTATAATGCATCTTCTCTGTAGACCACATCTTCTTTCTTGGTGCTTCTGGGAAACATGAAACAGAGAGTCCACAAAACCACAAATGGATGCGAAAACAGCCTGGCTGATCAAAATGCCGAAATTACAACTGTGGGGGAAAAAAAGCTTAACAAACTTAATAAACCTTCAACTCATTAAACGCTCCTGATCTTACGAGAATAATCGTTTATTTGACACACCAGGCGACATCATTTCATGAACTGGGTATATCTATTCCCATACAGAACGTGATTAGACTAGTCTAGCTCTGTAGCATACAGCTACGGCGTCTCCAAACTAATCACACCAGCTGCTCACTCTCTCTCTCTCTCTCTCTCTCTCTCTCTCTCAATACCCCCTGTGTGTTCTCGCCTGGCACCACTTCACATTTCACTTTCTCTTCCTCTGCTTGTGTACTCGTTTCATTTTTATTCTCAAATTCGCTTCTATTTTCTCATTAGAACAATCCGACTGTGTGGGACTGGCAGTCGACATGAGGAGAATGGTAGGAAATCCTGGACTTGCTCAACACTCCGGATCGTTCAGCGTGGTTAAGCAGACACGAGGCCTTTACAGTACTTACATGATTGCTTTGGAGGTTTTCCAGTAAACTGGGGTCATTAAATCCGGCTTCCTCCATTGAGTGAGAGCTGTGACTGTAGAGAGAGAAGAGAAAGAGAGACATGGACAGAGAGAGAAAAAAAGAAGGTTAGAGCTGGACAGAGAAGGAAAGAAACTGAAATGTATATATACACTGATGTGCCAGAAAAAACTTATACACAAGTTTAATGCTTTATAGGACTGGAGGACTGCAGAAATACAGAAATGTTCTGCAGGTCGGTCCATAATTCTGTTGTAATCTGAGGTGTGTGATTTCTGTGTTCCCAGACATCCCAGATGTGTTCGGTAACATTTACAACTGGTGATTTAGGGGGGACTGGCAAAACCCCAAACTCACAAGTGTTCCTCTAACCATAATATGGCGTCTCTAGATGTGTGTATTGTCCTGTTGGAGGAGACCAAACCCATCAGAATGAATGCGAGACATAAATGGGTGTAACCCGTCAAAAATGAGGTTCACCTGCCAAAGACTTTTGTGGGCATAATAGGGGTCCCAGGGAAGGGCAGCCAAACAAACCCTATACTATTATAAATAGACCACCAGCCGTTACAGTACAGGTTTGTTTATTTTTTCAACAGCTATACCCGGTTTTTCAGGTACTTCAGTGTGCAGCTCGCCTTGCTTCCTTTGCCAACGATCATTATCACAAACCAGCAACGCCGTGACATGAAGCGCATCACAAAGAGCTGACGTTTCTCCTTTAAAATGACCCTGTGATCCAGGAGAGGTACATTTGTATCAGATTGGTTTCTCAACATGGCCGTTTTCACCTGCAGTCAAGTTTACGTGCTGCGGGCTGCTGCATTTTTTCGGAGCACAATCGATCTTCAGGTCGGTGATGTATAGCCTGCAGTTTATCAGGCTGCTAGAGGAGATATCTGTAGACTGATAGTGAACAAGCTCAGGTTTAAGGGCCACATGTGCTGCATATACGACACTGTCATTTAACTCCAGCTAGGTCTTAAAATCCTACAGGCTGAAGACACTCGGAGAAAAAATTATCTGAATTGAACTGAAGTGATCTCGTTATTTTTTATAGGTCTGAATATAAATTTCACCTGGAAACAGATACAGTGACAGATAAAGTGTCAGAAAACCTGGTACAGATAAACCTATGCAAAATACATATGCTGGTGGTGGCTTTATAATGGTATAGGCTTTGTTTAGCTGGCATTCCATGGAACCCCTGGTACATCCACAAACATCTCTGACAGGGCAATATTCGAGTAATGCTTTAAATGTACATTTATATGCACATTTCTAAGTAAAAGATACATAATAAGCTGTACACTTTAGGGAGGTATACACATTTCTGAATGAATACTTTCCATTCATATTTACTTATCTACAGAGATTTTCAACCCTTATGATTATCCATGTTTTCTGGTAGAGCTTCCTAAAAAGAATTCCGATATACTGATATATAGTAATCAATAATAATAATAATAGAATACTGATATAAAATTAAAAAACTCTTTCCCTGTTTCCCCAAATCACATTATTTATAGCCTTAATATCAACAAGTCAGAAATCCTTACCTACATTCACCAGACTATCAGTTTCATTGATTATCTCATTTCAGTGGCATTTGTCAAGAGGTAGGATGTGTCACACAGCCAGTGAAAAGCCAGTTCTCAAAGTTAATGTATCAGAAGCAGGAAAAATGAGCAAGCATAAGGACCTTCAACTGCAGGTCTTTGCGTGGCGTCCCCATGGAAGTGAACTAGTTGCCTACTGTGTTTGCACACAGAAGAATGTGACCCCCGCTTTTCACATTACACACCAGTGAACACTGTGCCCTGTGCGGGGATCGAACCTGGGACCTTCCGGTTCCCTAACCACTAGGCCACAGCTGACATTATACAGTGCTTTGGTACCTTTCAACAGTGGTCTAACGAAGGACCTTAAGCAGTAAACAGGGTCGTGGGTTGGTCGAGGCTCACGGATGTGCTTGAGGGGGGGTAAAAGCTAGCTCCAAACATCTTAGTGCCTGACACCACAAGACACCTTCAGATGTCTGGTGGAGTCCATGCCTCGACAGGTCTGAGCTGTTCTGGTGGCAGTTTAGGAAGTTGGTTTCTATTATTTGGGCTTGAGGACATGTGGTAGCTGGTTTCTCATGTCTCAGAGGAAGCATGTGTGAGATTTGGGACTCCCTGGTTGGTAACTGGTGTATGATGGGGAAAGCTGGCAGATGACTATGCTCATCTTTATTAATGCTCATGTTATAAGTTTGCTGTTCAGTGTTGTTAAAAATGTTATATAAGAAGTATCTGGTGTAAAGTACACTTTATATAGTATACAGACTAACCACCAGAGAATGACTCTATACTTGGAAGAAATGGGACACCAACTTAACTGGGACTGCAGCAACATGTTTTGTGTCATGGAAAAGATGTGAATGCGATTACAGTATGAGGGAGAGACATTGGGGCAAATCAACCCAATCATGCTCACACAGCGATCTGTTTGGCCATTAACCAAACCTTCCACAAACACACAAACACACACACACACACACACTGCAATGCATCAACAGACTGTAATCATAAGAGTGTTATATTGTGCATGCAAAGGCCTGTTAAACAGCTCCACAACCAGGAAGTTGCAGAAACACACATGCTTAATCAACTCATGCTTGCTTACACACACACACACACACACACACACACACACACACACACACACACACACACACACCAAGTGCAAATCATCCATCCAGCCTTACCCTATTCTCACAAGTGAGAATAGTACCTTGTCAGTTGCTGTGGCCAATAAGTGTCTACTGTGAAAGGACGACGTCATTTGACTGCTCATGAATGAATCATCTAGAACTGGGGCTCTGACTGTGGTGCTGGGTGTAATTCAAAAAGGTTTCTGTTAATGTGTTGTTTCTAATACGTTACCGAATTACACAGCATGGCAGAAACTTTGTGATTGAAAAAAGTAAAAAACTAAATTATTGAAGTGAACCATGTATCAATAGTAAGTCTTCCTCCAGACAGTTACTGCTATGTGTGTGTGGGTTTTTTTCTTACTACCATAAACAGATATTGGGAAGAAAGGGACTTTTGAAAGAATGGCTGATCACAGTGATAACAGGAACTAACTTGTTTCACAACATTGTATAAATATAAATTAATAAAAAGTCTGGCTGCATCTCAAACAGCTACTTCTGTACTGACCTGAAACAGACACTTCTGTACGGACATGAAAGCGAAAGCATGCGAGTGAACGTTTCTGTGTCTGTATGATAAGAAGCACTAATCAGTCTGTGAAAAGACGTTTCGAAGTATGTGTACTCAACACACTGTGGCCTGATAAAAATTTCACCAAAAAGAATTTAATATTATATTATAATGTGCAATCCCAAGTAACAACAGTAGCTTTAGGGGGGATGACAAAGACATTTTGTCTGATTTCAATATTATCAATGCAAGCTGTGGTCGTAATGTTAGGTATTAAATGTTAGAGGTAGTAAAGTCTTCCGAGCAGGAAGCTGATAAGTTGGCTTAGTGAAACTTGGAAGCCTTTTCTGCATAAAGCCAATTGGAGGTTAACCATTTGTACGAGCTGTCAGCAGATGTCGTGCTCTCCGAGTCTGTTTAGGACGGCGTATTACACAGCAGGTCTACAAGCCCTTCCGCACTGCGCTGCTAACAACGTTCACCATATTGTCACATCGGTCGCATCGGTTTCCTATATCAGCAAGGCTGAATGTGGAAAGGCTTCAAACTCTGTCTCCAGAGTTGTGACTTGTGATATATTTTTAAATAGTTGACCTGGGAAATAGTTGACCTGGGAAATCTCGCCATAAATGAGATGATGAGATGGCAGTGGCTACTCGCCATCATATCCACAAAGTCTCATACACGGCAGTGCTGCTGGATTGTATCCAGCCAACAGTGTCCAACAATGTTGGGAATCCTGGATAGATGAGTCAGGAGACTGGAAGTTCAGCGTTGACTTAAGTTTATTACAGCTGGGTCGGTCTGATCTAGTCTAGACTGGTCCAGTCTAATAAGGGGGTAATTTGGGAGGACATTATATACATTGGGAACTGTGAGAGGTGGAATAAGAAGAAAGAAGAGGAGTTTAAGTGTGGGATAAAGGTGAGGGCACCGACATCAGGGGGTGATGGTATCACCTCATGGTTGAGACTTTAAAGGATCATACAAAGAAAGAAGGGAGGTTATCACTTCAGCTTGGCAGATGAAGAGTAATGTCCATAAAGACAGTAGTGAGATGACCATTTGCTAAGTACTGGGAAATTCATCTTCGGTGAGCATTGTAGTAGATGAATACAGGCTGCATGGAATCCTGGTCCATCACAGGACATATATTACATGCTGTAGATGCTGTGATGTATTCGCCTTAACTAAAATAGACACAGCTCCTGCTGAATCACGGCGTGAATGTAGATAATTAAATAAGGAGTCGTTCTTGTAATGATAAACCACTCTGCCTCGTGTCTGCACAGCCTGGACTGAATAGAGCGCCGACGTTATTATCTAACCTGTACAGTGATTCGGTAATTCGCGCTGCCTGACCCAGTGATCGCGCTATTGATGAGCTGCAGCCGAGCAACCGTCTCCACGGAAACAGCTCTCGTTGATGATGTGGTTTCGCAGACCTTTATAGCCTCAAGTCTACTCACGGTCACGGGCTAAATGCAATCTGCCATACAGTTGCTCTAATGCGTGCACACACACACACGCACACACGCGCACACACACACACACACACACACCATTTCAAAGCCTAAATGACTGAAATGCAGCCAATACAGCCGATCATTGTATAAAATATCCTGGTAGCCGAGTTTTTGTCTTGGAGCCTCTGAGAGAAATGCTAAAAGCAGAAGGTGCAAAGGAGGCTGGGGTGAGGAGTGATGCTTCTTCATGTCTGCTGAGACACACACTCTCTCTTTCTCTCTCTCTCTTTATCTCTCACACACACACGAATAAGTGAGAATTCTGCCAAAGGGAATTTCTTCCAAGCTGTTAACACACACTCCTGTTTCTTTGGACAAAGCCACACATTCTTCTCCTAATGGTGCCTGTTAATGAGGTTTTCTCTTCTAGACGATGCTGCAGGTCCCGAGCGGCACAGGGATAAATCCATTAACTACTGATCTGTTCACATTACAAGCAGAATGACTCAGTGCACAAAGAACAAATTCAAAATTTCCAAAACGTCATGCACTATACAAAGCTGATCCTCATGCAAGACCGAGCTGTGAGTAAGGATCACATATAGCAGACATATTCAGACGCATCAGTTTTTTTTTTTTGCTGAACTCAAACCATTCTTTAGCTTTGTCTCGATTCAGGGGCTGCATCCTTCGAAGTGGTCCAGGAAAATGTATCCTTCAAGAAAGCATACATGGTGAGGAAGGCTGAATCAAAATGATATGGTCTGCTCTACATTTCCTTAAAGATGAAGCCAAACTGCCATGTCTACTCCTTACTACGACACATTAGTGTATCAATACCTTATCGATTTTAAACGGAATACTTTTAAATACGTGTAATACATTGCACGTATAGTACTCCGCTGATATCTCAGCATATGTTGGCTGGTGAAGGATCCAGACCTGCATCAGACCGTTTGCTGCCATGGAAAAAAAGTATGTCGCATTTCTTAGCCGCATATGAAGGAGCCATTGGAATGGAACAGCCTAGTCGTGAGCTATGGAAAGATGCAGCCCCTGAAAGATGCAGCCCCTTATGGGACACTTTACTAAATTTAAACAAAGGAAAGGTGCGGAGCCTCAGAGTTCTCAATTTACTTCCGCAACTGCTGATTGCCTCTACTGTTTATATTCTTCTCTCCAAGAATAAAAAACACATGGATTTTGGCATACTATGCTGCAGTGAACACCAAATGTTAAAATGCAGAGCTGTTACTTACAATGTGTGGAAAATCTAATACAGTCTTTTAAATATTTATAACAGAAATATTACTTATTTATGCTGTCCCTCACCTGCAGCCTCACCTCCGTTTCTGTATGTGTTTTATATGTAATACAGATTTAGAGTTTATTTTTCAAAAAAAGGCTATAGACGAGATATATTTTGATATAAGATATATATTGTGCTTATAATCAAAACACGTTAAAAACTTCTTAATTCGAGGTTCGGATGCAAGAAACAGAACTCTAATGACTAATGAATTGTGTACGACATGGAAAAAAAAATTTAGATGAAAAACTTCCCTTTCGTTCCGGCAGCTCTTCCATCTTTTCCCATAATAAAGACCAAAGAAATCTGCCTCAAGATGACCCGAGGTGACTGAGATGAGCTGTAGAGGCAAGTTCGGAAAGGCAAAGTGCTTTTATCTCCTACACCAAATGCTTTTCTACTCATTAGAGGAAAGATATTTTCAGTTTCAGGACCCAGAGTCATGGATTAGGCACCCACATCAAACACGGGACATAAACACAGGACAAACCAAACCCAGACGTCTTCTACACAACTGTGAACAAGCCAGAAATACATTTGGATCACATTTTCATGGACACCATGCCACTGCAAACCACTGAACACTGTTACTCCATGAGGACAGGGCATTCAAAGTGCATTTCCCACAAAACACACGAAGACACAACAGACGAATCAGCACAGGGTCACGCAACACAGAGCTTACCATTCCTCGTCTGCAAAACTACCATCCTCCATTTCAGACCTGTGACTGTTGGGTGAAGTAGAGAACAGTTAGACGCCGGGTCGCTGTACGGTCGTGCCAGCACATACACTGCATTAACATGAGAAAAATTCTAATACTTGAGCAAATACAGTACAGGCAGATGAGCTGATGAATGACGTTTGGAGTATAGACGGAGCGATCGATCTGTATCTGTACCAGCTGTTTTTCAACCCAAGTGTGATCGGCGATGGGACGTTTTTCTCTCACCTAGCCGATCCTGAGAGTTGATCAATTTTGTAAAACAAGACAGATTTTATGAGGTAAGGATTACTGCAGCCCCGTGTGTCCCTTATTTCAGTAAGTTCTAGCTATAAACCAGGTAAGTGTGAGGTAGTGAGGTAATACAAAGTACTAGTAATTAATCTGGGGAACACGACGGTAAGTATAGGGACAGTCTTACAGATTCTAGGTACTAACCAGGTAAATATAAGGTACAAACTTGGGTACCATAGTGTCACTACAATGTAATATAATTTCACTGAAATGCCCATCAGGGTCTAGGTTTTATATTTTTTAAGGAACATAATAAAATACCTGAGAACTGGAGAAGCTTTTAAAGTAACAAGGTGATTATTACAAACTTGCTCACTTACCTGGTTAATAGTGAGAACCTGTAACACATCTCAATGTAATAAAGCAAGACTGTCCTGGTACTTACCGTCTTGGTACCCTGAATATTCAACTAGTACTTTAGAGTTTGTACCTGGAACCTAATATCTAATACACAGTGTCCTGTAAAAGAAAGCCTTACCAGCATTATCCCTTTATTCACTAAGTAAACATATAGACGATGAAAAGGATCAGTGGGCTATCAGGGTGGATTTCCCCTTAAAAAAAAATTTAAACCCTTATCTACACACATTTACTCTTTGACTATTCACTTGCTATTTCATGCAGCTGTCCAATCGGTCAATAACCAGGCAACAAATCAATACATAAAATTATGCAGATGCAAGATAAGCGCGTCATTTAATGTTCAAATCAACATTAAAACATGTGGACCCCACCAGTGACAGATGCAAACAGGCTGCCTCATATATACATGTTTTGGACATGTCCCTCATTGCAGAATTCTGGCTGAAATGTTCACCACATTTTCCACGACCTTGGGAAATCCTTCTAAACCTTCTGCCATTACAGCACTTTATGGTACCTATCCTCCTACTATTCGGTTATCCTAAAGTGAATCAGATTTTGTTGCCTTTACAACACTTAGGCTAGGCGACTAATATTGTTAAAGGTGAAAGCGGTCTAACACGCCCACTGTTGCCATGTGGATTAGGGAGATTTTTTTTTGTATTTGTCAAATTAGAAAAGATCCTTAGTACACTGAGAAGCTTCCTCTCCAGATTTGAGAATAGTTGGAAGCGCTTTAGTACATACGTGGAGTGCCTACAGTCTGTCAGTTATTCTGAGTGACTCACTATATGCCCTATCAACTATTGTTTGTTTGTTTTTTAGTGTAGCACCTATATGGATTTGTCCAGGGTTGTGTTTTTTTTTTTTTTTTGCTTTGTTCTTTCTTTTTTTCTTTCTATTTCCTTTTGCTTGTTTGTTTCTTGAATCTCTTTTTTTAATATTTTTTATATGTTTATACATTTTATATTTTTCTCTTAATTATTCCTAGATGTGTATTTCTATTCCTATTTCTATTTTTCATATTCTATTTTATTCTTTTTTATTTTATATTTATTCTTGTAGTTACTTTTGTGGACTGACAGTCAAAGGCATTTCACTGCAGGTTGTACGGTGTATGACTTTATATGTGACAAATACAACTTTGAATCTTTGAATCTGGAATCGTTTGTTGTTGTTAAACTGTATTTTTGTCATTTCTAGCATTTAATTCTCAGTGAAACACAGTGGTGGTGTACTTGTATATTTATGCTCAACTGGTTCCATTCGATCATAAACACGTTCATTTGCTGTAACATAGGACCTGGATTTTGATTTTGTATTATATGGAAAGGTTAATAAATAAAAGAAAAAAAAAGGGCCTGTGGTGTGTATATTGATGCCAAACTTCCTACAACTTTCTCTGTCATTTTCAATTTTCAAGTCTCTGGATATTAGACAGAACAGACTAAAAACAAAAAGAAGAGGAGGTAGTGGTTTGACCAACAGGAAGGCTACTCTAACTCATATAACCACTCTTTACAACCATGGTGAGGAGAAAAGCATCTCAGTAAAGCATCTCAGAATGCACAACCCAACCCATGTCCTAAAACAGCAGACGTCTGAGACGAAACTAAGCAACCTCAACTACATGCACGAGCTTCCAAACAAGCTCAGCGGCCACCGCTCTCACCCAGAGAAACACAGATGTTTATCCAGGACTCCTGACCACAGATGGCTGTGGCACTGCTGAGGTTTGAACTTGTGATCTTCCACCTAAAGCCTGAACGTTCGACAACGACAAATGTTGTCAAATTAATTAATGTTCGCACCTACTGGGACTTTCTTCATTAGTTACTGTTGTACGTAATTAGCCGTGTGTGGGAACGAGTTTGAATGCTTGTGTGTGTGTGTGTGGGATTTAACGCATCGCTTGCGCTGTCAGTGTCATGTAAGAAGGCAGTGTGGTTAAACATGCGGTGTCAAGAGGGCGCACCACAACCCGAGAGCAAGGAGTAGGAGGATGATATTTAGATATTCAGAAGAGTGTAGTGTGCTTAACTGTTTACACTCTTCAGTATTCAGAAGTATTTCTTATGTAGTGCTTTTGTCAGACTGACTGGACATGTCCAATCCAGCTGTTTAAGCTCATCCTGATGTGCAAACACTGCTTAAAAATGCTTGGTTTTAATTAACTCAGAGTAAAGTGACTGACCCCCTTGGGCTTGCACACAGAGGAATTAGTCCTCCGTATTTAACCCGTCCATTTCATGAATGCCCACACACTAAGGGGCAATGAAGACACTTGCCTGGAGAAGGTGGGCAGCCCCGATCCCTGGCACCTGGAGAGCAGTTTCTCAAGGGAACTTCAGTAACTTCACTAACATTCCATTACAAGACTAGTCATTCTTCATTCTATATGTTGTGTTTACTTTGTTCTTCCTTTAACCTGCTTGTCCAGTCTGTTCATGTTACATGTCATACACTGAAGTGCCAGACAAACTGGTACACCTGTCTAATACTTGGTAGGTCCCCTACAGGGCATGGACTCTACAAGCTTGCAGAAATATTCTACAGGTAATGAACACCATACTTCCTGCAGAACGGCTCGCAATTCTGTTGTATTCTGAGGTGTAGAATTTCTGTGTTCCACAGTGCTTTTTCTTTGTGCATGGCATCTCGGATGTGTTCGATTATGTTAAGATCTGGTGAACTGCAAAACCCCAAACTCAGACGAGTGTTTCTCTGATCATAATTTGGCATCTCTAGACATGTATGGTGGCACACTGTCCTGTTTCAATAGTCCAAACCCATTAGAATGAATGCAGGACATGAACTGGTGTAACTCGTCAGAAAGGAGGAACACAGTGTTCACCTGTCAGAGACGGTTTTTTAGATGTACCATTGATCCAGTGGAATGCCAGTTAAACAAACCCCATATTATTATTGCGTCACCACCAGCCTTGGTGTTTTGCACAGGCTTGTCTGTATCAGTTTCTCTGGCTCTGCAGTGTATATGCATGTACTCGGCATTACAATTTCCTTGTATGAGTGATTCTGAGATAAACAGCCAGAAGAATGCTACACTCCTAAAACTACAACATGCACAACGATTTCTAATCTGTCTAATCGAAGTAAAACGCCCATATTCCCACTGGCTCCTAAACACGTTTCCACAAATTAACCAGTTTTAATGTTTTTAATCCGACAGGAAACCAAGCGGGAGAAAGAAAAAAAAAAAAAATCAAAGCCATTCTTCAAGTCTTACTTTTTTTATTTTTACTCCCACACTCTTTCTCCTACTGAAAAGAAGATAACAGGCTTAATAAACATAACTGCTATTGTCCTCCTGGAAGTTCTCAGGAAGGAAGGTTGGGTGGGACAGGCATGGAGAGGGGCGATGGGAGGGGGGGTTGCATTGAGTAAAAGCTGATAAAAAAGGGAAGCATCAATATTTAGGAGAAAGAAGGAGACAGCTTTCTACTGAAACACCACCCGCATGCACAGCCTACGACTGCTGGAAATAGACACGGTAAAGATGAAGCTGTAGGGAGAAGAGATTTTTTTTTTTTAGAAGAGAGTAAAAAATTTACGTAAACCCGTGCTGACACTCTCTCTCTCTTTCTCTCTCACACTCACACACACACACACACACACACACACACACACACACACACACACACACACACACAAAGCTACTTTAAAAGGGCATGGACGAGGCTGTCACAGCTGAGTAATTCTGCATGTCTGAAAGGTCAGACCTGAGAAATTAAAGTGTGGATGCTGAGAATCCCATTAGACCGACAACAGACAGCTAATGTGCAATAAGGACACACACAGACGCACAAACGCACCCACACACACCCACAGATGCTGGTAATACTGTTCCAAATCCTTATGCATATTTTAGTAAGTGACAAGTAGATTGGTGGACAGCAAGTCAGTCAAATGAAACACTGTGGGAGGACGATGTAATCACAGCACCTGCCCAGTGAACAGGTAAAGAGTCTGTTCATCAATTTACACAGAAGTGCTGAAAAAAAAAACACAAGTACACCAACCTAAGACTTAAGTAGTTCCTTCACACCAGTGTAGGACTGCAGAAATACAAACCGGATTCCAAAAAAGTTGGGACACTAAACAAATTGTGAATAAAAACTGAATGCAACGATGTGGAGGTGCCAACATCTAATATTTTATTCAGAATAGAACACAAATCACAGATCAAAAGTTTAAACTGAGAGAA
>JAOVVF010000036.1:13118692-13132935 GCA_028565595.1 Duopalatinus emarginatus | reverse complement strand
TATGTTCTATTACGAATAAAATATTGACATTTGCCATCTCCACATCATTGCATTCAGTTTTTATTCACAATTTGTTTTGTGTCCCAACTTTTTTGGAATCCGGTTTGTACATCACAGGCAATGGACACCATACTTCCTCCAGAATGGTCCACGATTCTGTCGTACTCTGAGGTGTAGGATTTCTGGCTTCCGCAGCACATTGCACGACATCCTAGATGTGTTCGATAACCTTACGATCAGGTGGGAATGAAAAACGAAACCCAAAATTTAGATTTGTTCCAGATTTGTTCAGGGGTCCCATGGAATCCCAGCTAAACAAACTCGGTACCGTTATTGAGCCACCACAAGCTGCTCTTTTTTACAGTTTTTCTGTCACAGTGTCGACTGTATAGGTAAACATATACAACAAGGTTTCATTACTGTAAAATAAAAGCTCTAATGATAATAAAAATCTAATAAACCACAGCAACCTCTGGCTTTTGTGATCTGAGACAAAATGACTGAGATGCTCACAAAAAAAAAACAACAGCAACTGTACGACTCATCTGTCTCATACTGTGTGGTGATGAACATTTTCTCTCTCTCTCTTTCTCCCACACACGCACACACACACACACACACACACACACACACACACACACACACACTGCAGTCACATACACAAACATGCGTGCCCAGCTGGCGATATCACCCCCATCAACTTTCCCCCCCTGCACAGCCATACGACTGTGTCTAATGCAGCACATCTGACGCCGCCCTCTCTGTGACCAAAAATAGATCAGGACAGCAGAAGCTGCTCTCGCTTTTACAAAGAGAAAATAAAGCCTGAAAATAAAGCTGAACAAACGACTGTAAGCCATCTGAGCACAGGGGCCCTGGGGGTGTTATTTATAGCATATTGTACACTCTATGCTGGGGGACAGAAGAAGACACTCGGCGTCATGTGCGCGCTTTGCTGACGCTGTGATAAACACGCCGCGAGGTATGTGCGTCTGTATATATGTACAGGTGGGTGAGAGATGGAGGCAGCCTCACCCGTAGGCCACTCCAGCGATGGTACACTTCTTAAACTGCATCACGTTGCAGGTCAGAGTTCCAGTTTTGTCGGAAAAGATGTACTTGACCTGCACATAAAGACAGAATGACTATTAAAATGTCTGTCCACTCAGTTGTCCTTGTTCTGCATGTGTGAGCGTGTGTGAGAAAGTGAGTTCGTACCTGGCCCAGCTCTTCATTCAGGTTGGAGGTTCGAGCCATAGCTGGAGTGTTGGTGACTTCGTACAGCATGTCAGTGTCCTAAAATGAATCGCATGACAGAATGAGGCTTACGCCGAGATCCTTTTGGACCATGAACGCAGATCTTTTGCTTATAGTATATTTAAGTAATAGAACACGAGAGGGAGTGTGTTATCACGAATAACATCATGGCTGTGATTTGGGTGCAGACACGAGCTGAAGACGCATGCCGTAGATCATTACAGCTGTGATGTTATTCGTGATAACACACTCCCTCTCGTGTTCTATTCTATCTCGAGTGTTTTATTGCTTTTATACAACAGTTTTTTTTTATAAAAGAAAGAAAGAAAATAAATCAAAGAAGCCCAGAATTGCAGGCGATATGCTTTAATATTGACAAAACCTTCCGCCAAAAAGTAGTTCCACAACGAATGAGTTGTTGCTATGCAACAGCCCGCCGTAACACCACCAATATTAGCTTTAAATAAAAAAAGATAAAAGATAAAATAAAAGAACAAAAAGATAAAAAAAGATCATTAAGAATATAAAGATTGTTTGTTTATTTATTTACTTACTTAAGCTGAGTAATTGCGTTATTTGTATACGTTAATCTGCACATTTCTGTTCATTGTGCACTGTTCTGTAGGATGTACATCGGCATCAAACAAGTGAAATGTTATGTAAAAGTCATCCAATTTTTTTTTATTTTGTATAAAAGCACAAATAACAAAAACTAAAACATAGCGGTTTGTGTGCATAAACTCTGCTGTTACTGGCAACGCGTCACTCGTTACTTAGCAACGCATCAGCGGAGTAATACAAGTAGGTGTGAAAAAGCCGTGCTGTCATCACAAATATCAGCACGGATAGAGCGCTTCTCAACCAGTCAGACTTTGTGTATGTAACTAACTGTATAATATGCATTATATTATGTGTCATGTATCCGAGTATTTATTACATACTTTTGTAGTATGAGAAACATTGTGAATAGTAACAATACAGTACAGGGCATGTTTCACTTAAAGGAATTCCACAGATCAGCCATAATATTAAAACCACCTGCCCAATAATAGACAGCTATTCTCCACTGCACGACTTCATCACGGCTAACAGTTGCTAAAACAGCCCTGACCCCTTCTAGATATGGACTCTACAAAACCTCGGAAGGTGTTATATTGTATCTGAAACCAAGACATTATCCTTCTGTGGATCTTGCGAGATCGGATCAGCCAGGCTAGCTATCAACTTTCTTGGTTGCCCTCTGCTAGGTTTACGGCAAGTGTCCAACAATCTGTGCTTCATTTCTCACTACTGCATCATGTTGAGAGTAATAACACACATCACTGAACAGTGCAGTGGAACCAGCACTAAAGGTACATGAAGTGCACCAGTTGAGACGGTTTCAGTGTTCTGGGAAATGCTTGAAACAAACACAGATGCCCCTCTCTGTACCAGAGCCCAAATCCAATTTTTGTTGACTGTAAATGGGTTATTTTGATAATGCTCCATTTTTAGCTTCACGCTGAGGCTATTTTTTTTTGTAGCAGCCCTAGAGATCAAGTGTGTAGAACAGAGGCCAATTTAACACTAAGGACTGGTGATGCAGCTCTTCACTGAAAACAGCTATCTGTCCCTTAGTGCTGTTACGTGTCGGATGATGATCTCAAATCTTTTATACACTTATGGGTGTATTAGTGATGTTTACAAACCCACAGGATGTCCCAGTTCCCATAACAAGTTTTTTTTTTAAGAAAAAAAAAGCTGCATACACCATCAGCCATGACATTAAAACTGAAAGCAGCTCTGATCTGTCGAGACATGTACACCACAGGTGTCCTGTGGTATCTGAGATCAAGTCTTTAACAATAGATCATTTCTATGAGAACATCCAGGCTAGCCTTCACCCCACATACATCAGGGAGTCTTGGGTGCTCATGACCCCGTCACAGTCACTGGGTCACTGGTTGTGCTTCCTTGGACCATTCCTAATACGTACTAACCAGTGTATAGGTACAAGACCTGCTGTTTTAGAGACGTTCTGATCCAGATGTTCACCATTTACCTTTGTCAAAGTCACTCCTTACACTTGCCTGTTTTTCCTGCTTCCAACACATCGACTTTGAGAAATGACTGTTCGCTTGCTGCATAATTTATTTCAACCCCTTGACAGACACCACTGCATTGAGATAATCAGTTTTTTTTCTCTTTGCCCGTCAGGAAATATCTGAAATGAGTGTTATACACTAAAATTCACCTCAAGACGACATGTTTCAAAGCCATGAGAAGCAATAATGTGCTACGCTTAGCACTTTAATATATACACATTACAATCAACACTACTCTCAGAGCTGCTAACCAATCAGATTTGAGAATTATGAGCCAGTATTATTAGCCAGAGAGAATGCTCCTGACCCATGCACCTAGCTGTTCTGTGCATTAGCACTGCTAGAACATTCTTCTGTTTATTTCTGGTGTGTTGATGGACATACATGAACACCACCTGCCAAAAAAAGCTCTGGCTTGTCAAAGACTCGACAAGACCTCTAAAGGTGTGCTGTGGTATCTAGGACCAAGACATTAGCAACAGATCCTCCTGATTAGCTAGCATTTGCCCCCAAGCACATCAGCAAAGCCTTGGGTGCCCATGACCCTGTCAGTGGTTCACTGGTCGTCCATCCTTGGACCACTTGGATCCTTGGTCCATCCTTGTACTGCTAACCACTGAACACCAGGAGGACCCAACAACAGACACTCTTATCCAGAGCGACTTACAAGGTTATTGGTATTACAGGTAGACCAACGTAGTGTTAGGAGTCTTGCCCAAGGACCCTTATTGGTGTAGCACAGACTGGCTGCCCAGATCGGGAATCGAACCCAGGTCTCTCACATGAAAACCCAATGATGTTACCACTGTACCACACCAACCACCATATTTTTGTTATAGTCACTCAGATCCTTACACCATTTTGCCTAATATGCCCCACTCCCTAACATGTGTCAGTGGTTTTGCAGTGTTAATGTTATAGCTGATCGGTGTATACATACCTGCGGTATTTTCAAAGTAAATGCTTAGTCGTTGGTTTCTAAATTCGTTCTGTAAAGTCTCAGCTGCACGAATGAAAAAACAAAAACAAAACAGCAACTGTAGATAAATGTTACCAGGTCACTAAGCCTGCTGAGGATTTAAGCCGTACATTCACACTCCAATTCTCTAATTAAGGTCCTGTACAGACCTGAGATTACAGAGCCTTTTATAGTGATGTGCGTAGTGAGTGGACTGCGAGTGAGTCAGGTGTCCGACTCTCAGTGGATAAGCTCACGCAGGGATTTCCAGCATGACGTGTAAAACAAACTCGTGCTACAAAGCATCAGTGTAAATGACTAACTGAATGAAATGCACACGGGGCCCGATGCTCACCCAGTTGATGAAGTAGGCCTGGATGAACTTGATCACCTCCAGCGTCACCAGCAGGCTAATGGGAATCAGGTTGTTGAAGAGGATGATAAAGGTGAGGAAGTTTAGACCGAAGTTCGCTGCACCGCCGTCTGACAAAGTCCGGAGAAGAAGAACAAGGAAAGGAAAAAGTGCAAAAAGGAAAGAGGGGCAGTACAAAGACACAGAGTCAGTTTAAACAGACGGAAAATGTGTACAGAAGGGAAAAGAAACAAAAAAAAAAAAAAAGTCAACAATGCCAGAAGCTCACCCCGTCTAATGGGCAACGTTTCCACAACGTTACATGTGGACCACAGAACGTTGTCGAAACGCTGTGCCATTAGCTGAGATTACCCCCATTCCCCTTCCATCAGCCTCTAACCATCAGGATTTGCACCCCCTCTAATTAACACCCCCCATAATTCAGTTAGCTGAGCTTCCAAACAAAGTTGGTGACGTCAAAGCAGCCGTGTTGGGAACGAGAACGACTCCAAGCAATGAGTTCCACACAAAGCACTGGGGTGACAGGACCGAGACTTCTCCCATCTCAAATCCCACCGTGAACAAAATGGAGACCAGACAAAGCTACGTTGAACAATGGCATGTCACGGCTCACGCGTGAACTAACCGTGAGGTTAATGAGCATTACCTGTCCTGTATGCAACCCAATCCTGCTCTATCAGAGCAGATAGGAGAGGGAGTCCTTACCCAAGGGCATAAAGAAAAACAACAAACACTTAGAATGGACAGTAAGCAAGAGGTGGCCAATGATGGAGACTACTGATATGGAGGCTGAGTCTGAACACAGCGAGAGAGAGATGAGTGATAAAGGGTGGGAGAAAACATGACCAGTTCGGATGATTGGATGCAAAGGAGAGGGACTCGGCCCGAAGCACGTCCCCGGAGGGTGGGGTAGGGGAAGGGTTTTGAGTGGGGTCGGGGGTTTGGTAAAGAGAGTGGTGACATTTATGATTTTTTATTTTTTTTTAATGTAGACTGGACTCATAACTAACATATTGTATGCATCAGTTCTAAAGAATAGAAAATAAAGCTAAATATGCAATAAAACTATTTTCTGCTTTATTTGGTTAACAGTATAATTTGGATTCATTGCACACAATCCTGCCCAAACCTGCAGTTTATACAATTCCACCACACGACATGCTCCGAAACCTGAGCATGCAGCCAAGAGCCCTGCGTCGATGCAGTAGCAGGTTATGATTACTGGATTACAGCTGCGACTGGCGATCCTCCCTGATAAAGGGGTAGCGCCAAGGCTTCAGTTGAAGCAGGGTCGTTTCCCCGTGTAGCCTCAAGTGCACCAGGGGTTGCGGTGAGAAGTTAGAGTGCACTGCATGATCAGCAATTCAGAAGACACCCATCAGCATTCACAGCCCCAACAAAATGTTATTTTTACACTCCGTGCTTCACAGAGGAGGAGGAGGAGGAGGAGAAGAAGGGGGGGGTGTCACTGCAGGTGGTGTGAATGCATAAGGAACAGAGCTAGTGAGTCTTCCAGGCCCTTGTGCATAAAGTATTACAGGTCTCATAAAGAATGACCGAGGACGAACACGGGCGCGGCTGATGGCAGAAAATCACAGGGGGGCAAATGTCAAATGAATAATTTATAATGAATAATAGGTCCACTGCTGAGGTATGAGGTAAGAGGTCTATGAGAAGTGCAGGGAGAATATCTATCTTCATCTTTTACACTGGCTGGGTATGGGAATTACTCTAGAGGTAAATAAATAAATAAATGACGCACTACTTCTCATCCTGCGTATGTGCCGTTTTCTGCCGGAAGCAACATCATGATGGACACCAGGAGAAGTGACTTTACTTCCTTTAGCCACGATCAAATGCATCAATGTCACCGCTCTCTTTCTCCGTGTTCAATACGAGACAAAAACTAGCATTCGAGCGAGTCTCACTCCTTTAAAAGAATACAATCAATCTCTAGATGAAGGCCTGAATTATGACCTTTACCGTTCCCTTCAACAGTAGCTTTATGACCTGTGATGGCTGCGTCATTATCCAGCCTGTCGAGCCGACTTCATAAAGCGACGCCTGCAAAATCCGAGCTCAGGTAACGCGCTCCTACTGCAGGGAACGGCGTAGGTCGTAAAACAAGCCAGGATCGAACTGGACATTAACAACCTTTCTTATACAGGCTGAGAGAAACAAAGTGTGATGAGCGTGGTGACGTGTTAATCAATTTGCAAGAGTCCTGGTCGTACAAGGAATAATTCAAATGTCTACCAGTCAGCTAAATTTGCATCATCTTAAACATTCCAATCTGAGCGTGTCTGCATTAGTGTTCTGAGGCATTTCTGTCAGCAGCAGTGAAACAAAAGACAGTGAAGCACAAAGAAGAAGCAGCAGCAGCGAGGCGAGGCATTTAGTAAAAAGGTCACTTGCTTGTCCCTCAGGCGTCTCTACAAAGCAGGAAATCCTGCATCATGACTACTAAAGGTCTTGTGAGTGCTTGCTCACACTTCTTTACTAAAGGACAAAAGAGCATGTGGCGGCCTGAGAAAAGCCAGCAGAAGTCCCTAAAGCTTACGCCGTTTCTATGAAGACATTTTAGCAGATATAGCAGGAGGAACAAACCGTGAGGCTTTATGTCTTTAAGCTGTATGGAACTTTCCTAGTTAAGAGTCATCTCTTGGTGTTGTACTACATAATAAAATTCAGTTTGTGCCAACAGCCGTCTATGATGCTCATGTTTTAAAATATGCCAATAAAATAATAATTTAAAAAAAAAACAATCGCAGTTTAGAAAAATGATGATGCTGAGATGAAGATGTGTCAATGCAATATATAAACTAAATGATAATTAGCATTCCTTATTGTAATTGTATAATGTTGCAGTAACAGGTTTTGTTTTTTTGTTTTTTTTACAGAAGTTGCTCGACCCTTTCATGCATCCACACTTATGGGACAGTTTATTTAGAGCTCTTTTTTATATTTTGATAGAATTTAAGGTAACGTCCTAACTTTCCAGACTAAGTTACTAATTGAATTCAAATTAAAATGTAATTAGATTTTTAAAAAAGGCGCCATTTTTGTAAAGAGTTTAAAAAAGTTCTTTGTTATACAACACGCATAAACTGTGTAAAATGTGTATATTTACAAATTATTTATTAAGTATTTATTTTATATGCATTTATTAAGCTTTTAATGTTTATATTTATTTATTATACATTAAATTTTTATTTATTATTATACTTATTAATATATATTAATATATAATATTTATTTTTATCTATGGACTTTTTATTTATATTTTTTTAAAAATATAAAAATATATTCTGACTCATGGATGATCATTTGACTAACTTAAATAAAAGTTAAATTTAATTAGTAAAGTTAATTAAATAACTAACATTAAGTCATCTTCAAATAATCTTGCAATTTTAAGTTTAAAAAAAGAAGCCTTTATCTAAATAATTAGCATGAATGTGTTGATAAATACAGAAGTAAATAGTATACAGTATATAGTAACATTATAAATAGTTTTAAATGCTAGTTTAAATGGAATATTTACTTATTTCCGGTTGTAATACAATAGGAAATCCTGTTTCAGTTCAGGAAACCTGCATTCTTCAGAACTACATTAAAAAAATGCTTTAAAAAGCAGGGAAAAATGGTCAAAATTTGCCCGCAAGGGTTTTCCCAGGCTGCTGCACATGCATTAAATCTGAATACATAAGTATAGAGGGAATAAAATCTTTTACCTCAGTTATTATTAATAGAAAGTGAACCGATGCTTCAGGCCAGGTACGTGCAAAGAGCTTAACGTGTCACCAGAATGGAGGTGGAGAGGGAAACATGGCTGAGATCAGGCACTAGGAAAGTCTATACAGTCACATATCTGGAGGGGATAAAACCTATCACTGGATCCCTGGTGTGTGCCGTCCTCTGCAATCACCCTCACAAAGTAGGGCAAGCGCATAACGGCCTGGGTTTGCTCAGCAAAGCCTGAGCCTCAGCTAGGGATTAGTAAGGAGGGCTGATTCACGCATGGCCAGGGCTTTTAAATGGTTGTTACCTGGAGCTGTTAAAAAAAAGTGACAACAACACAGAAAAAACAAAACAAACCAAACAGAATGTTAGAAAGAGAACGAAAAAAAGAAATATTCAGCAGCGTTGTGATACTCAACCATTTCCACATCCCAATCACATGTGTATGCATGTCTAGAGTTTTATCTTACAGGGAAATACAAGCGTTTTCCCACTTCTTTTGTTTTTTTTAAAGACAAATATTCACTTGCGTAGCAATGCATATTTGTTTATACAGAGCAAACTTAAAAAAGGCTGACATTAATGCAGGTAAATTAAAAGAACAACAAATGAGTGAGCAGACAAAGACAGCATGGTGGTACAGCAGGAAGAGGATGATGACAGGGACGCTTACAGTTGAGGTCCATGTACCAGGCCTCATTGCCGTACTGGTACTTCCAGATGGTTTGTCCGATGGAGCAAACCAGAGAGATGGCCAGCAGGCAGCCGAACAGAACCAGGATCTGAAAGTTGGTGATGCGCTCCACGTTGGACAGCTTCAGAGGGGGTCGTGTAGAGTTCTGAAAGCAGAGTATTGGTGAATGTCAGTAGGAAATCAAAGCCATGAAATGGTGCATAATTCATTTGCTGAACTTGGCTCAATTTCCATAAATAGCATCAAAAACACACTCATTTATGCTATTGTACAAATCAGCCAATTGTGTAGGAGCACCATGATATATAATCATTGAAATTGAACCACTTTTTGACCACTTTTGACCTCATGCAGAGAATAGAGACAAAAATTTACCACTTTATAAAAAGAGAGACAAAAATGCAACATTTTTCCACCATCCACCACATGTGAAATGCAACGCGCCGTATAAACGTCACTGTTCTAGCTATCATGTATAATCATTCATTAAATATTACAGACCAGTTACATTGCTCACTTACAATTTTACATCAATTACATACTGAGTATTATGTATTTTATAGATGTTTAAGAATATGGAATAGGGAGGGGATGGTGCAGCGCCAAACCACAGCGCCTGGGGAGCAGTTGGGGGAGTTAAGTGCCTTGCTCAAGGGCAGCTCAGTTGTGTCTTGCCCAGTGTGGGGATCGAACCTGGGACCTTCCGGTTGCTAGACCGGTTCCCTAACAACTATGCCACAGCTGCCCTTTAAAGAGTTAAAAAAAAATACAATAAAAATAAAAAAAGTAAAAGGTAAAGGTAAAAGTAAAAGGTAAAAGTAGATAAGACAACTGTCCACGACTGAGGTTTGCATTCACACATGCACATGTTGTAAAGCGACGCCTCTGCAGTAATGGCGACGTTCCTGCTTCTAGCATTTTGCTGGATTTATCCATAACTTTCCAGTTTGGAAGAGTCCCACTCAAGCCTGCTATTCCTACACACAGTGATCAGTTTATCATAGAATGGTGCAAAAATAAATAAACAAACAAACAAATAAATAAATATGGTGAGTGAACAACTTGCAAGTCTGTTCCCAGCTTCAGATTCCTGGTTTTAGCTTCCCCTTATTCTGATAATTGATATGAACATCACCTTGTTGACTGAATAACACCAGCATGTGTACCAATGTTGCTAATAATCAGAACCAGAAATACTTTATTGATCCCAGAGGGAAATTACACTTGTTACAGTTGTACCCTTTTATAAAAGAATAAACACTCTAATAATTTAAAATAAAGAGACAATAAGAGAAATTTAAATAAAGAGAAAGTGAGCGCATATTTACATTAAATGCCAGAAAAACTTGTATGGGTTATGGGGTTTGTTTAACTGGCATTTCATGGGACCTCTGATATACCTACAAACATCTCAGACAGGTGAACACCATGTTAACCTCTGTTCTGACGAGTTACACCGGTTCATAACGTATTTATCCTGATGGGTTTGGCTTCTTTCAAAAGGACAATGTGCTGTCACACACGTCTAGAGATGCCATAGTACAAGGAACACTCATTTGAGTTTGGGGCTTTTCCCACAGTAGTCACCAGATCTTAATGTTATCGAACATATCTGGAATGCCGTACACCACACTGTGGTACACAGAAATCCTACACAACAGAATTGTGGACTGTTCTGCGGGTAGTATGGTGTTCGTTGTCTACAGAATATTTCCACAAGCTTGTGGAGTCCATCTGGCATGTCAGTGTACATTATGAAGATTTATGTTGAAATCATTTGGATTTTACATTTACATTTACAGCATTTGGCAGACGCTCTTATCCAGAGCGACTTACAAGGTTACTGGTATTACAGGTAGGCCAACGTAATGTTAGGAGTCTTGCCCAAGGACCCTTATTGGGGAAGCACAGACTGGCTTCCGAGCCCAGGAATCAAACCCAGGTCTCTCACATGGGAGCCAATGATGTTACCAGTGTACCGCACCAGCCACTTTTCTTTCCTAATGTCAAACTAAAAGGTGTTCATAATTTTTCATTAGCTTCTCACACTCATATCCATACACAAACATCTGCGTATACACACCTAGAAAGTATATATTATAAATACATGACATATGACATATCAGGTGTGTTCAGTTTTCTAAGCCCATTTTTGGAGACAAGAGAGAAGACAAGAAGACAGAGTGAAGGCCCCAGAAGGCTTCCACTGTGCAGAGCATGAGGATTAATAAAGCATGCACACAGACTGACCGAGCCGGGGGTTTAACTCCATCATACATCAGCACCTGCAGTCAGCAGCCTCGACTGCCTCTGCAACTGACTAACGCTGTGCGCTGTGCCGTCTCAGCGCACTCTTCAGGTGTATAAACGCTCCTTTAGCAAATCCTCTGTTGGGAAAGTGCTTCACTGATATGTGTTTTTTTAAGTAAGAGGCGAGAAGGCTCACCTGCATGAGCTTCGTGTCGTGTCCCGTGTAGACCACAATGCCGTGCACCCACTGCGTGTTTCTGAGCTGAGCTCCTCTCAGGAGGATCTGATCCGGACCCAGTGGCACGGTGCTGGATAAAGGAATACATTGTCACAGTGAGTTTATGTAAAGCTTCGGCTGGATGACAGGATGGCACTAGCATTGACACGATAGCATCATGCGTAAAGAGAAGGGGGGGGGGGTCTAATCCAGTACTGTGCAGGTGATATAACACTGTTAGGAAATGAAGGAAACCAAGATTATCACACATTAGGTATGTTTACATGCAGCCTGATAATAATAAGTTAATAATCTGACTAATAGCTGAATTGGAATAGAATACGTCCATGTTTACACCTCAGTCGGAATAGAGAAGTCTGATTGGGGTCATACCGATAACATTTCCTTTCTGATTGAACGAGGTGGTTATCCTTTAAATAATCTGTTAAATAGAAGAATAATAGCCATGTAAACACCTGTATCCGATTACATTCCCAAACGGATAGTTTATTTACATTCTGCTCACGTGTACATGTCATACCGGACGTTTACAATCTTCGACATGGCGGGAGTGAAAAACTGGTCATCAGAGGAGATGAAGCTTATGCTTCGAACTTTAAAAGATGTGAAAATAGTCAGCAGGATGAATGTAAAGCTCACAACAATGAGCTGTTCCGACAAGTATCTGAGCAAACGCAAATGACTCGGGAAACATTTAGCGTGAACTCATGTGAAGCTTGTTGTCATGGTAATGTACAGTAAATACATGTGCGCCATATCGAATCGGATTACTTGTGGTGCGCATGTAAATAAAGATTTGAATCAGATTGTTGAGTAAAGTGTACATATAAACACCTCAGTCTGTATCTGCACCCAGAATTAATTCAATCGGATTGGAGAAAATCTCTGCATGTAAACCTACCTAATGATGCAACACAGTTAACCTGAACGTTATATAATGTATTCGTAATGTCTGATGCAAGCTGGAGCAGCTTAGCAAGGTATTATAAGAATGATACAAATTCTCATATAGCTTTAACAATACTAAATAAAACAATTTTTTCACCAATGTACAGAAACCCCCTAGCACTTCAATAAGCAGCTTAGATAATGAGTGAGTAACTCTTCTTCTTTTGGCTGTTTCTTTTAGGGGTCAGCCGTGATATTAGCTCTTAGTGATATTAGCTGGTGTTTAGCCCTCACTACCTGCATATCCTCCCTCACCACATCCATAAACAACCTTTGGTCTTCCTCTCCTCCTCCTCCCTGGCAGCTCCATCCTCAGCATCCATCCCCCAATATAGCTCTCAACCCAAACCATCTCAGTCTCGCCTCTCTGATTGCTTTCCAAAACACAGTACCTGCACTGTCCCTCTAATAGACCGGCTCCTAATCTTGTCCATCCTGTTCTTTCCAGGTGAGAATCGCAGCATCTTCATCTCTGGCACCTCCAGCTCTCTTTCCTGTCTTTTAGTTACTGCCACTGGCTCTGATCCATACAACAGAGCAGGCCTCATAACTGCCTTATAATCTTTACCTTTTATTCTGGCTGTACCCTCTCCATTCTGCATTACTTTGTACACACGATCCCAGGTCCTCATCCACTTTCATCACCTCAGCTCCTTGTAACCTCACCTTTCCGCCACCATTCCTCTAATTCATCTACATGTTTTACTCCTACCAACCTTCACTCCTGATCTGTCCAGCCTGTCCTCAACCTGCTCCCTGGTCTCACTGCTAATCACACTCTGGGTCATTCTCTTTATTCATTCTCTTTAACTCACTCTAAGACCTAAAAATGTCTTCATTTCCATTATTAATAATTCATTTCCTTTTGAACAAATTAGACTCCACTCGATCAATATTTCAAGTAAACACTATGACAATACCGTTTCCCTCACATGATCCCTTCTGCACTCACGCTGCCCTCCCCCCATTGACCCTCTCACCTGTGTCCATCCAGACGGATGTTGCCTACAAACTCGTACAGGTGCCTGTTGGGACTCTCGCACTCCATACGACCAGACAGACGCATCAGGCTGTCGATGTCCTTTATCTCAGAGGTGACCTGAAGGCCCTAGGACATGATACAACACCATGGTAAGCTCTTCTATAGATTATAATTACAATGCAAAAGGCACAGTCACACTCACTGTCACGACATTATCCAATCAGCCAATCAGGTGGTGTCGGCGTAATGCCTCATTTCATTCTGGCACGAATTCTGCACGGTTTTTATTATGTTTTGTTTTGGCCCATTCCAAGCACCCCACAGTGAAATGTAGTGCAGTTATGAGTTGATCACATTTTAAAATGATTTATCGAATTCTGACATTTCATTTTTGCAATGCGAATCTACATATATTATTTTCATTTTGGCACTTTTTCCACATCTCACTATGGAAAAGCAATGCCGTGTGTGTATATTACATTTCGGCACTGTAGTGACATTTCAATTTGGCACCGATTCCTATGCATAGACTTTTGTTGCTGGTGCCAGAAAGGGCTTATTTGAGTAATTCAGAAACTGCTGATCTTACACACAATGTCTCTAGAGTAAAAACAAATGTGTGACGTGTGGCAGATCAAGGCAGAAAGGCCTTGGTGATGTGAGAGATTAGGTGAATGGCCTGACTGCTTTACGCCGACAGTAACTCAAACAACAACTC
>JAOVVF010000036.1:13097494-13118592 GCA_028565595.1 Duopalatinus emarginatus | reverse complement strand
AGAAAGGCCTTGGTGATGTGAGAGATTAGGTGAATGGCCTGACTGCTTTACGCCGACAGTAACTCAAACAACAACTCTTTACATCAGTGCTGTAAAGAAAAACAAATCAGAAAAACATCCCAACATGTGAAAGGTGGGAAAATCGAATTGGCGAAAAATAGGCACAAAATGCATAGATAGTTCTTGTTCTTGTAGATGATGAACAGGAAATACACACAATAAAATATGTAAGCATGTATGTGTAATCTAAAATCTGACAAACAGACAGACAGATAGACATCACAATCCTGAGGGAAATTGTCTTATTAAAGCAGCAGAAACATAAAATATTACACATCAAAAACATATATTACATAACATAGGGTAAAAAACAAATAAACAATAAATAACAGAAAATATATAATAATACAGTAAAAAAAGTAAAAATACTATAGTATTGTAATAACATCACAGCAATACAAATTACTATAAATAAAGAAAATCTAAAACTATAAAATAAAGTAATATCAGTTAGACGACCCTAAACAATAAACCATATAACAACAAACGCTTATTCTAGCAGATGTGCCACTTAACAATAAATAAATAATTAAATACTCACTTGTCTGATTTTAAGATTGGTTTCTCCATCCAGGTTTGAGGTTTCTATGTAACACATTCCTTGAGGTTCACTAAAATGGGATAAATGCCATGATTATACAGGCAATGTAGCGTTACAGACCTAATGAACATCATTAAAAATTAAGCATTAAAATCCAAAGCACACAGATTTTTAAATACTAAAAAACTGGGCACTTTTAGATTTATTAGTATAAAGTGTGAACTGCTTAAACAGCTCAATGCAAGACTGCCGAAGCAAAGATGTCAGGAATATGGAGCACAAATAAACATAATAACGGTCTCAGGGATGCGAACATGCTAAACATTACTGAAGCCAATTCATTGCTGTATAGCTACAAAACTCACACATGTAGCATGCTGACATCTGTGTTCATAATAAAGTCTTGTGTTGAACTGTTCTCTAGGTTAGTTACACAATCATGCAACAGAGGAGAAGGCAGCAGAGTGACCCAGCACATACATGGGGGTGAAGGCATGAACCAGGAACATACCAAACTTCTCATTTTCCACATAATAATCCTATATATTTCAGCTATAAACATATATACACACCCGGATCAGCCATAACATTAACACCACGTCCTTGTATCTACACTCGGTGTCCATTTCATCAGCTCCACTGACCGTACAGATACACTGTAGTCCATCTGTTACTCTGTATACTATGTTATACCCTGTTCTTCAATAGACCTTCAGGACCACCATAGAGCAGGTATTATCTGGATAGTGGTAATCAGAGCTGCTGACGTTTGTAAACCCCTCAGTGTCTCTGTTGGACTGAGAAGCCAACAGAGTCCTCTGGGCAGCGTCCTGTGACCAGTGGTGACATACTAGAGGACTACAGCACACATTCTGCAGCAACAGATGAGTTCCTGTCTCTGACTTGACATCTACAAGGTGGACCAACATAGTAGGTGAATCTAATAGAGTGGACAGTGAGTGGACGCAGTGTTTACAACCTTTAGCAGCACTGCTGTGTCTGATCCAGGTGCAGCAGCACAACACACACTAACACACCACCACCACCACCTCACCACCAAGGGGCTCCTGAAGTATGCAGAGAAACAGATGGACTACAGTGTGTATCTACAGAGCTACAAAGTGCGTCTGTATGGTCAGTAGAGCTTCCGGATTCAAGTGCAGACAGATGGCTCTTTTCATCCATCTACCACGTTTTCCCGGTCACAGATCTTTGTGTATGTCAAGCTAATAATGTGCTCAGCAAGTGACCCCATGCAGGCATGCACTGATTCGGTGCGCACGCTATTTATAGCCAGACGACAGCCGTTTCTCGGGATGTTTCACGAAAGCATGCTGCAGATATTACAAACGTTAACGCATGTTAGAATTAGGGATGCATCCATACTGATACAGGGATCAGGTTCCAGACTGATACTGTTCTTCTGTAAGCATAGCTAAATCATAACAAAATGCCAATACCACGTGATAAGGAACAGACGCCGGCGATTTGGGCGCACGTCACGGGTCATTAAGACAACTGAAGGCAAAGCAGACAGCAATCTGTGTTCTGTAGAAAATAATAATAATAATAAAAAAAAAAGGTAGGAAAATGTCTCGGAACAACGAGGAGCGAAAATAACACATCTTACAAATCCTGCTACTTGATTCAAATGTACTAGCTAATAAAGGAATAAACGATATGCATAGATGGAAAACAAACCTCAAAGCTGATGTGTTGGAAGCAGGAAAAATGGGCAAGCGTAAGAACCAGAGTAAATTTTACTAGGGCCAAATTGTGGTGTCTAGACGACTGGGGATCACTCAGGGCATCGGCAAAACAGCAGGTCTTGGGCAGGTCCCAGTGTACAGTGGTTAGTACCTACCAAAAGTGGCCCATGGAAGGACAAGCGATGAACTGGTGACTGGATCGTGCGAGACCAAGACACACCGATGTGGGAGGGATAGTCTGCCTGGTTTGATCTTACAGAAGATCCACAGAAGGATCTGTTGATAACATCTTGCTGCAAACCACAGAACACTTTCAGACGTTCTAAAACGTTTTTAAGTATATATTGATGCATCCCTAATTCCAAGTCTGATTTGAAATGTCAATAAAACAGCAGATCTAGATTTAATCGACAATAAATGGTTTCAGCCCCATAAAAACCTAAGTTCATGCTCCAAACTAAACCAGCTCCCGTCAGCACAGTGTTGCAATAAGTAGCTTCGACAGCCAAGGTGGACAATCACAGAAAGCGCAAAAAAAAAAGCAAGTCAAACCAGCAGCATCCCTCCACCTGTGCACTGCTCAACCCCAGTAACCTCCCCAGCACCCCTCCCTGAGCGCTCATGCAAGCCCGTCGCTGTTCCTGACCTGGACGACAGAATGATGAGGTCAGCTGGGAGGTGATCTCCGTTGGAGGCTCGCACTACCTCCCCTACTGCCACCTTACATTACCCAGCAGTCCCAGCAAGGAAGGGAGAGGAGGGGAGAGGGAGGGGCAGGGTAGAAGTGGAAATGAAAGGATCGAGTGCAAACAAAGGGGAAGAGAGACACAGAAACACACGTTTACTTTGCACGAGAGAAAGGAAACGCTCGGCTCTGGGTTTCGTTCTCGAAAGCCATCTCGCGAATCCCAAACCAATAAATAACACGCAGTTTCTGTACTACCTAGCGACCTAAACAAAATAAATCAGATCATAAATCCGTCTGGCATGAATGAGGACTCGGTCCAGATTTTGAGCAGGTTGATGGAATGGTTTTTGAGAACGAAAGGGGGGAGAGAAAATTGCAAACGGAGACACGTCCTGAGAGAGTGGCTCAGTGGAACACCACCCTGTGAAGGAAGTGTGGCTTTAACCAGTGTGGGCAGGTCGTCTTCTCGTCACCGACCAACTGCCACCTGACGTTCTGATGCTTTAACGCTAATCTAAAGTCTTTACACTGTATGTTACAGTTCCATGTCTACACGCCTCACTTCCTTGTGCAGGGTGTGTGAACCAGGGGGGGGTAAGAGGGGTGGGGGGTTGTGATGAATGAACAACGTCTCTGCTTATACTAGCAGTAAGGTGCACGTGTCTACCTGGAGGACAGGAGTATAGAGTCTGCAGGGACGTAATCTTTGCCATTTACTTTTACTATATCACCCACCACAACCTGTAAGAAACACACTTGTTATTAACACATGCAGGGTTACTCCGGAGCCTCGGGTGTCTGATCGGACGGAAAAAGAAAAACAAGTCATGTGGTCTTACGCTACACAGAATCAACGTATTTCACTGTCTAAGTATAAACCGATCAGCCATAAGATTAGACTCATAATGAATTCAACAAGCCTGATCTCACACACACACACACACACACACACACACACACACACACACACATATATATATAGCTATATACACAAGGCAGCAAGTGTAAGGATCTGAGTGACTTTGAGGAGACCCCAATTGTTATGGCTAGACAAAAGGGTCAGAGGATCTCCAAAACACCAGGCCTTGTGTAGTGTTCCTAGTGCACTATTAACAAAAACTGGCCAAGGAAGGACAACTACAGAGCCAGTGCCAGGGTCACGGGTGTCCAAGGCTCACGAATGCATGTGGTTGGTGAACACTATATGGTCTTGTCTGATCCTGTAGATCACCTACAGAAGGACCTGTTGCTAACAAAAACAACTTAAGAGGTCTTGTGGGGTCAATACGCTGATGGGGCCGAGTTAGGGTTAATGTTATGGCTGATCGGTGTATATCAAAACGACAATGGGCACGCTTTATGATGGTGTGGGAACGTTTTTCCAGGAGGTGTTGTCAAGTTCTCCCTAGAGTTAAAAAAACAAAGCAATTACGACTATTTAACCTAATTAAATAACAACTTACCACAAATTATTACCTTAGGAAAAAAAGTCCTATGTCTGAAATCGTACAGATCTGAAAAAATGCGGACTGATGAGAAATGATCTTTAGCATGCACAGGTTCTTGGAAATGGTCCAGGCCTGTACACTGACGTGCCAAAAAAACTTGGTACTTGGTAGTAGGTCCCTGACTAGGCATGGACTCCACAAGCTTGTAGAAATATTCTGCAGGCAATGAACACCACAATTCGATTGTAGCAGCACGGTGCACCAGATGCATCATTGACCTCTGGTGACTTAGTTTGGAATAGAAAAACCCTGATTTGCCATAATTTGCCGTTTTTAGATGCATGTGGTGGCATATTGTCCTACAGGAAGAGGCCAAACCAATCAGAACCAGTTTTTCTGGCACTACAGTATACATATGATGTAGGCTAAAAATGCCGTGTATCCCACTGTGAGGATTGCTGACAATATGTAGGTACACAGCAAGTATCAGCTGAGTGTTAGTGTGTGATGTGTGTGTGTGTGTGGTCTCCCTCATTCCTATATAAAGCACACTTTGGATTGTGTGCTGTATTCATTGAAATTATTATTATTATTATTATTATTATGTTCAACATATTAATTATATTTCCTTTTACAAACACACACGCATACTAAGAACGTTGCCGTCCCAGCCTCATCACAGTCTCTATGGTAACCACATGCACATGGTGACCTCATCAGAGTCGTGTATGACCTGTGTGTGGATGGCGAAACAGAAAGAGAAAAAAAGACAATCTGTCCACATCATTCCACACCGCCTGACTCTCTCTCTCTCTCTCTCTCTCTCTCTCTATCTCTCTCTTTCTTCGTATTTCTCTCTGAATTTCTAGGAAATGAGACTTATTTACGACCGACACTGATGGCTCTTGTGCAGTACCTTCTCCCAGTGAACAATCTCCCAGGCTCCATTTCTCAGCACTGAGGACAAAAGACAGAAAGAAGGGAGGGGGAAAAAAAAAGTAAAAAAAAAATAGATACTATAAAATATATAAAAAGCAAATTAAGTAGATCATGCACACAGTCTTACCTTGTGTCTCTTTCTTGTTCACAACGCTGTCTGCTTTGTGACGTTTCTGTAAAATATAAATAAAAAAAAAAGGAAGTTGAGGTACATGGTGTAAGACATACTGTTACATTTCTGGGCTTATTTCAGCTCTCGGATTAGCCTGTGGCCTCAAACTGCTATCATTCCGTGTGTGTGCTTCTTCACCTCCCTAGAATTCATCCATTCATTCGGTTTGTGCTGTACATTCGCTTCATCATCGTACGTGATCGTACGCGGTCAGAATGTTCGCTGACACGGACTCAGACAGCTACAAAACCGTTATAAATCTTCCTGATGTGTCTTCAGAGGTGAAGTGAAGGAGTGAGTGTGATGAACGAGGCTTTATTAAACACACTACAGACCTGACAGACATTCTGACACGGTGTGGATTAGGGAAGAAACGGAGGCTGTGAGGATGGAGGAACATTTCTGCTCCGTCTCATTCCACTTTAAGAGCTTTCTAATTACCACAGGTTGCCATGGGAACATCTCTTTCATCCACTCTCTTTTCCTCTACATCTCTCTCCTCCTTTCTTTTTCTCCCCATCGCTCTACCGCCCCGCCCCACCTCTCTCTCTCTCTGTCTGTCTTTCCCTTTATTTTGCTCAGGTTTTTTCCCATCTCTTTGTCTCTCTTTGATTTTTTTTACCCCCAGCGCTTTCTCTTCCTCCTTCTCCCCACATCCCCTCTTTTTTTATCCTTCTCCAATCTTTCAATCTCTTTCTCCTATTCTCTCTTTCATTTTCTCCCCATCTTTCGCTCTCTCTCTCTCTCTGTTTTTCCCTCTGCTTCTTTCCCCTCTCTTTTTCCTCTCCACATTTCTCCCCCACCTTTCTGTCCATCTCTTTCTCTTTCTCCCCACCTCTCTCTCTCTCCATCTCTCTTTTCCTTTTCTCTCCAATTCTGTCTCCTTCTCCAATCTTTCTGTCCCTCTCTTTCTCCCCATCTCTTGTTTTTTCTCTTGCTGCTCTCTCTTTTTACCTTTACCTTCTTCCCTCTCTTTTTTTGCCTATATCATTCCCTCTCTTTCCCCATATTTTTTTTCTCTCCACATCTCTCCCCACCTTTGTCCATCTTCCTCCATCTTCCTTTTTTATATCTCTCTCTCTCTGTCCTCTCATCTCTCTTTCCCTTTTCTCCCCACTTCCGTCTCTTTCCCCAATGTTCCTCTCCCTCCCTTTGTCTCCACATCTCTCTCTCTTTGTCTCTCCCTCTCTCCCTCGTATGCTGGGTAGTTGGATGAAACCGTAGCCCCCTGCCTGCTACTGCAGAGCTTAATGAATATTCGGAATCACATGGCTTCCCCACTCACTGCGCAAGGAAAAGTCAAAAGTTAGACCCCCCTCTCGCTGCCCATTCATCTTCTTCCAGACACTACAGCAGTGCTGGAAACACTCTCTCCCTCTCTCTCTCCCCCCCTCTCTCACTCCCATTCTGCTAATTTACTTGTACTTCCTTCCTTACCCCTCTTTTATTCTCCCTCTCATGCATGTGTGTTTACTTTCTGTCTTTCTTTCCCAGCATGTCCATCTCCGCCTCTGTCTGTGTCTCTCTCTCGGAAACTCTCTATGCCTATCCCTCAGTTCAATGGTGGCTGTCTCTCAGTATCTGACTGTCTTCATATGTCTCTCTCTCTGTTGTCAGTCTATCTGTTCATCTGTCATTCTCTTCCTGTGTCTGTCTGTCCATTAATTTTTCATTAAACCCTAAAAGAACAGACAGAAAACCTAAACAAACCCTAAAACAGACAGAAAGAAAGACAGAGTGAGTGAATTCACTACTTTACTATGCTACATTACAGCCGTGTGTGTGTGTGTGTGTGTGTGTGTGTGTGTGTGTGTGTGTGTGTGTGTGTGTGTGTAAAAGCGCCTGAGGGCTCGTGAGCCATGTCTTTATTTGAGAGGTTCTGACAGACACAGAAACATGACAGGCCAGATTATGACCAGGCACGACACCAGACTCCCTTCAACTCTCAAATGTTTTTCATATTTCAGCGAGCAGGCAGGAAATTAATAACATGGCATAAGCAAAGAGGATATAAATGCACTCTATCGATTATTTCTTTGAGAAACGATGAGGAGAGAAGAGCCGTGGTGTTGTAGGAGTGCTAGTTTCCCTGACGTCCATTAGACTGGCTTTACAAACCTCTGCAGTCTATCAGACGATTAGCCTATGAACACTGCGCTGGTGGGTCTGACCACAGGATCCGGTGTGCGGCGATCAGGTGACTGCTCAGACGGGTCCATCCCAGAGGTGTGCTCATTGCAGAGTCATAGGGAAGATCACCTACCTCTCTCTTGTATAGTTTAAGATGAAGTTTCTATCTCCTATTTTATAGCCTGCACTTTACTTCTGTCTATTTTTTCTGCAATGCACTCTGAAGTCCCAGCAAAACGGATACGCCAGACTAATATTTGGTAGGTCCCACACACACATTAGGGGCTCCACAAGCGTCTGCAGGCAAAATACACATCACACTTCCTGCAGAACGGCCCACAATTCTGTTGTATTCTGAGGTGTAGGTGTTTTTTTTTTGTGGATGTACCAGGGGTCCAATGAAATGCCAGCTAAATAAGCCTGGAGACACCACCGGTCTATACTATTTTTACAATTATTTTTAATTGTCTGTTTATTTTTAAGTCCATTCATTGGTTCGGAAAAAGGAGCGAACATCTCACCAGGTCCTCGATCACCTCCTTCACTGCCGCCACCACTAGGATGAAGAGCAACGGCACCAGCGTGGTCCATCGTCCAGTCGGAGAAACGTCCGGAATTTGCTGAAATACACACATAAGCATATATGGTAACGTCGCTTGCGTCTGGTCAACAACCTGGAAAACCAGGGCCATGAAATCAAATCTAACACACACACACACACACACACAATAACTTCTGCAATCTGTGTGAATTTCTAATATTTACTGACTCAAAGGTGAATAAAAGACTCTCCAGAGTCCTCCAGAAAGCTAGACGGAAGGATATGCGTCTTCGTGAGTTTACATGTGCATGTGTGTGTACGTGTGAACCGTATGTGTAACTTGTCAGCAGGAGGTGAGAGTAATGACCCAAAGGCAAGCCATTAGGCATTAAGCTGACAGGCAGGAGGAGCGATGTGCAAACGCATGCCACATCGATCTTATATTCCAGTGTGTGTCATGGAGCCGGCTGTTTACCTCCATGGACATTCAGATTTAAACACAGAGGCGATTAGAAGACAAAAACAAGCTTCTGATTAAGGTTAGGGGTGTGTGCGGTAATCTTCATAGCGGTCCTAGCTTCACTGATACAAAATAAATCCCATCACACTCAGGCCATTACGAACCAGGCTCCCCTTTCTCAGATATATAATACCTGCTGTAATGTAATGATCAGCTCTGGTGGCCCGAGCGTCCACGTACTGTTCCTCTTAACCACTCCTTCACACATTTTGGAACATGATGGATTAAACGGCAGCACAGTGATGCAGTGAAATGAAACTAAGTAAAGTAAATAAAATAAAATCACAGCTACGCCATCAAATGTGGTTTGATTGTTAAATCTGGATGTCAGTTGGTGGGATATATTAGACAGCAAAGGACAGCTAGTTCTCAAAGTTGAGGTGTTAAAAGCTAGAAAAATGGGCAAGTATTTCCCACCTGAGTGAGTTTGAAGAGGGCCAAATTGTGATGTCTAGACGACTGGGTAAGAACAGTGTCACAACAGCAGGTCTTGAGGGATGTCCCAGTACACAGTGGTTATTAGGGGTGCAAATCTCTCAGTGTCTGGTGATCCGATATAATTTTGATTTTTGGGGTCATGATTTGATTCGGAATCCATTTCAAATGGTCTATAAACTTTGTTTAAATTATGTGGTCGACGAGATGAAATGCAATTTAAAACAATACTATTAAGTTTATTACCGTATCAAATCTTTTTGCATCCTTTAATATTTACACCAGAAATATGATTGTGCATAAAATTCTGTAACTTAAATGACTAGTATTAGGTTAGCCTAGCTGCCTAGCTTTTTCTTGAACTTAAAATATATTAATACAAAAGTAAACACAGACTTCAGTCTACCACAGCACATTAACCTTTAACTGAAAATAAAATACAGACTTTAAAGTCACGGTGCATGACTGCATTTATATTTTGTATAATTGCTAGCAGACTCCATTCAGACAAAGTGAGCTGGCTAACTAGCTTGTTGTATGGTGGCCTAGACGGCCTTCTCCTACAGTGGCCGAGTGGATGCATAATGCAATATGCAGTACGTCTGGCCAAAAAAAAAAAAAAAAAAATCGATTCTGAATCGATTCAAAATGGCCAGATCCTGAAGAATCGACCAAATCGACTAGAAATTGCAATCCTAAAGAATCGACTTTTTTTAGGACCCCTAGCGTTCAGGTCATGTTTCTGTGCTGGACCTGTGAGTTCTTCCACCCCAAACTTTACAAACCACATTCTCATAAACAATCTTCTATTGTGTACAGGTGTAATGTCATGCTGGAACAGGTTTGGGCCACTTAGTTCCAGTGAATGGAAATTATTATTATTATTATTATTATTATTATTATTATTACAGCTACCACACAAGATATATTAATTAAGTAATTCTTAGGTGTCCACAAACTTTTGGTCATTAAATTCTAAACTTATATACTACTTGCGTGTAGTCATTTAAGCTTCCAGGCAACCATAAAATAGGACTAAGGAGCACAGTGGAGTTTGTACCTGCCTGCCTGGATCACTAATTAATTTATAACTTATTTATAACCTGTGTGTTGTGTCCACCTTTGTGTACAGATGTGCACAGACTTGAATAACGTCTTTTAACGTAATCATATTTTCTATCATGCTGCCCAACTGTACTGAACACGGCATCATTTTCACTGCTGAGCATATCAGTATCATTCGCGTTAAGACAGTAAAGGACTGACAGCACAATAATATAATACCTAATCATGCATATGTAACTTGGCAAGTGGAACATGTGGCCAATGAAACCAATAAATGGATTCATGAAATCCAAACAGCTCTTTATTCGGGCGGGGTCTCATTTATATATCCACAACCATGATATCCATCATAATGCAGCCTCTGTGCTTATAATACTAAATAAAAATAATTTCTGCATAATATAAAGTAATAAACTACATGGAAATACACACCCTTAATGCGTCCTGAAGGATGGACTGATGACTGATAGCATCGCTGTGTACGTTCAATAGCTTTTACATTAGTGACAGCACAGGAACTGGGTCAAAATAACTAAAGGCAGGTTTTTACTATGCGCTTTAGTCTGTAATTTCAGGGAAATGGGTTTGGCAGGTGTGCGATAATGCCGTCCCCTGTGCTCACTGTGTTCTTTCTGTCTTCAACAGCTTAGCTGTGTGGTCGAGGTCATGCGTTGACAGTTGGATAACGGAGACACCGAGCACCTGTGCTTCAAAATCCGCTCATCTGGTTCAAATCAGTTCAATCGGACAGAATGGTGTCCAAATGAGTCGGTAATCTAGTGCTGTGCAATATGACAACGTAATATCAATATCATGATGAACGCTAATATGCTTTTGTTAGATATTGCTATAACTATTGTACACCGATCAGCCTTAACATTAAAATAAATGAATAAAAAACCCTGACAGGTGACATAACATGGATTACCTCATTACAGTGGCAACTGTCAAGGGACAGGGTGTATTAGACAGCCAGTGTACAGTCAGTTCTCAAATCTCATGTGTTGAAAGCAGGAAAAATGCATGAAGCAAGCATGAAGATTTCAGTGATTAGTGATTAGTACCTACCAAAATGGTCCAAAGAAGAATAATTGCTGAACAGGTGACTGATGCACTGATGTGAAAGTGAAAGTGAACTATTTGCCTACTGTGCTTGCACACAGAGGAATGTGACCTCTGCATTTAACCCATCTGTGCAGTGAAACACACTGGCTGGCCCGGAGAGAGGGGCAGCCCCAAACCATGGCACATGGGGAGCACTTGGGGGGGAGGTAGATGCCTTGCTCAAGGGCACCTCAGTCGTATCTTGCCCTGTGTAAGGATTGAACCTGGGACCCTCTGGTTCCCTTGGGGGTGAAGACTAGCCCATTTGCTAACAGTCCACAGAAGGATCTGTTAGTAATCTCTTGGTGCCAGATACCACAGCAGACCTTCAGAGGTCTTGTGGAGGCAATAGATTTTAGCAGCTATTTAGGTTTTAATGTTATGGCCGATAGGTGTTAGTATTTTAACGAAATAATGAAGCAGCAAATCTGATTATTACCTTTATAATTGTAAAATGTTACAGTGCTTGTGGTGTTTATTAGCAAACCATATACCTGCAGATGGCATTGTAAATGAGAACTGGTGGTGGATATGTGTAGGGTGGAGGGGGGGGGGAATTTATTGTGCTGAATGGGTTTGGTCAGCTTCTCTAGTGCACTCTCCTCTGGTTAAATATACACCATATACACTATATACACCGGTTAAGTTCTACACATGAACACCTAATTGAAAATAAAAATGAGGCTGTAAATCCATTCTGTAGACGTTCACGGAGCAGCGTTTTTACAAGACGGTGCTATCCAACATCAACACAACAACATAAAGAGAGAATATGTTCAGGAGGAACAGTGTTCACCTCTACACTACATCTCCAGGGCTTCGCAGAATCCATTGAGGATCACTGAAGCTGTTCTGGCATTTCATGGTAACCTCTTACTGAATCACTTACTCGCTTAAAGTTATGTCTTTTTTTTTCTCTCATTTGTCCGTTTTGTCCTATTTAATCAGTGGGAAAGGTGGCCAGAAGGAGGTCCGCAGAGTTCAATGAAAGTTCAGCTTATCCTGCATTACAGAGTGTATCTGTGGCCTCTTTCCAAAGTCAAAGATAGATGATTATCTGAGGCAGTGAGAGCTGATGTAATCCTTGGTTCTGGCGTGGTGTGTTTTACCTGCAGCAGGGCGATGAACAGGAAGAAGGAGTTGGCTGCTCTTCTGAATTGTGAGTAGAGGAACCGTGGCAGGAAAGTCAGCACGTTGTACTTCGCAGTGCTGGAGAAGGAAACAGAGTAACAGGGGAGTCAGATTGCAGAAGTAGACGCTGTAATCAAAGTCAGTAAACAAAATCCTCCTTCTCTACAGAACACTACTACCTTACTGGTGGACAACACACCCACGTTAATATTGTTTGTTTGGTGTCAGGTTTTGACCTCTGCTTTTAAACCATCCGAGCATTCCAAGACACACATTAATGAACACACACACACACACACACACACACACACACACAAGGGCGCAGTAAACACACTTGCCTGGAGCGGTGGGCAGCCTCTATCCATGGTGCCCATAAACCAAGTGAGGAGTTAGGTTCATGGGCACCTAACTAGTTGCCAAAATGATCAAAATGGCAACGACTGGTTCCCTAACCTCGAGCCACGGCTTCCGCATCACACTCTTAGTGGGATGTTGTTATTCACTCTGCGGTTAGTGACAGCGGCCAATCATGGGCATCTGTGAGCTTACGCAAGTGGAAACGAGCAGATAGTGCTTTCCTCCGAGTGTTACGCTGCCCTCTGACACAGCATGAGCAGCAGAGATTGCTTTTATGGCTCTCGGAGGGTGGGAATTGGCAGGAGACCAACCTGGGAGTAAATACTGGTACATGATAATACAACAAACAATAAACAAAGCCCCCCACCCCCCAGTATCACCACTCAGTGTGCACAGTACTAATTAGTAGCTATTCTAATTTGGTCACTGTTTACCGCATTAGCGTTCTGGACTGTTTCTTTTACAGCTCCAAACATCAGCTTCATACAAACAGCGTTGTATGTAGTGTTTTACCCCTAAAGAGCCACCTGCTACTGCAAGTACCAGTGAATTCAGTGTCATAAATACACTGATGATAGGGCTGGATGATATGGAAGTTTTATCACAATATTTTTTTTTTCATATCAGTTGATATAAATACATCACGATATAAATTAAATCAATATTTGTGTTACACTTAAAGGTTCTTTTTTAAGTAAGAGGTGCAGATATCAAAATGCAAATTCTGGTTTAAATTTTATTCATTTTCCATCAGAACATAAGTAATGTACTATGGAATGATATAAAAATAACTAAAATCTAAATTCTGAGCAGTCAAAAACTTCCATTGTTACAGGAAACACAACCAAAATGGAGAACTAAATTCCTTGGTTACATCCAAAAAAAACCAAACAAACAAAAAACAAACGTCTGAATTCTGACCAGAAATATTTTATGTTTAATGGAACATACAAAATTATTTAAATTACTATTATTACTAAAAGGTATATTCAAATTAAATAAAAGTAGGAATTAACATAAAAATTAAATCTCAGACATCGACTTTATACTATACTATATCCTTTTCCTTGTATAGATTGTTGGAAAACACAAACACAAATTAATAAACAATTAAACCAAACAAATAAAAAAAAACCTGTATAAATCCTCAGTATGAATTCAAGCAGCTTTCAAATGTAAACAAAAGAAAACAAACGAAACTAAAATTGACCGAGTTGTGAATTAGTACTGACCTGCATGCCTGCAGTAACCTAAACATTAGCATGTGGGCTAAGCCGCTGCTACGCCTACGCTCAGTGCTGTGTTCGACAACCAAATCTGAAATGGCTGGAACTAATTCTATCGACCTGTAAATGATTACTTTTTATTCTATTTAGGAAACGTTATATCGCGATAATTATCGGTTTATCACCCAGCTCTAAATTATGATATCCATGATGCTCTCAGAAAAGAATCTCAGAAAATGTATCACACATTTTATACACTACGCAGCAAAACCCATTCAATCCTCAGCCAATAATTATACCCAGTCTGAGCAACTTCACCCACAACAAATGCGCTACTTGTGCTGGAGATATATGCAGAATCAACAGAGGGGAAAGGAAACACAGACTGGGCGTGTGGCGTAAATAACTCAGTGCTTGATCAGGTTTGGACCTGTATCAAATGAGAGAGAGAGAGAGAGAGAGAGAGAGAGAGGGAAAGCGTATAGGAGTGAGTTATGGTGGTGGGAGCTTGGCACAGACTCCCATCAGGCTTTCGTGTGATTTATGCCCACATTAGGGAGTGGGCAGGCAGTGCAGTGCATTGTGGGGTGATATATATAAACCGTGTACCCCCTCACAAAAGCCTGTTTACACAGCAGCTCGCTGCTGCCTGTCATCTTTATCATCTCATATATACACCATCATCAGGCCCATTGGTGCTCTGATGTGTCGCCATTAATACTGACTGTAAGAGTTTTAAACCAGTTATACGCAAACTGAACCATCACTTAACATTCGTCCTTTTCCTCCACATTAAAGTAGCAAAATGTTTTTTTTACTCCATCAGAAACATGACGTTTCGCCCCCGGGATCTTAGGTAACCCATAGTGTATCCGGCTTTCCCAAAAAGGGATGCTAACTGTTGTTAAGGCCCTGGATTAATCAATTGTGAGTTTTTATCATGGTCTACATACAGCATCTTTCAGGTTACTTGTACAAGCAAGGACTACAAAAATAGAACTGCTTTTTCAGAACCTGATGAAATCTGGTCAGGTTTTCTATTAAATAACCCAGTTTGGGTTCCTGTGCTCTCTTAATTCTGTGCTCAGTGCCACCTCCAGGCTTTTTTTTTTAACAGTATAGGGAAGGAGCCTGCAGAACACACACCGTACCATTCCTTGTCACTTCGCTTATAACCTGATGGGTACGTATTTAGTACCTTTAACTGCTATTAGTATATTTACTATACACTGAAGTAGGGGTGCTTAAAAAAAGAGATTCTTTAAAAAAATCGTGATTCCTAGTCCGGACTGCATATTGCATTACGTGTCCACTCAGCCACCATAGAAGACGTCCATCTAGGCCACTGTACAGCAAGCTAGTTAGCCAGCTCCCTTGCTAGTGGACTCCATTCCGAAAATTATACAAAATATAAACACATTAATGCACTGATTTTAAAATCTGTATTTTATCTCCAGTTAAAGGTTAATGCACTGTTACTTTTGGACTTAATTGTACTTAATTACTTTTTGTATTAATATATTTTGAAGTATTTATTCATTGATAGATTTTTTTTTTATTTAAAAAAAAAAGCCAGGCAGCTAAGCTAACCTAATACTGGTCATTTAAGTTACAGAATGTTATGCACAATCCTATTTTTGGTATAAAATTTTTACACTGTTGTTTCATTTTGTCAATCACATAATTTGAACAAAATTTATAATGGTTATGTTTTAACATACTGTTAAAACAACTGATTTGTATTGGTGCTGGCTCTGTAAGTGTTGGGAATGTTTTGCTGGCAATCCATAGGACCCCTGATACATCCACAAACGTCTCTTACAGATGAACGCTACATGTGCCTCCTTTTTTTGGCGATTTACACCCATTCATGTCCTGCGTTCATTCTGATTGGTCTGGACACTTTCAACATGGCAATGCAACACTACACAGATATGCCAAAATATGGTTAAAGGAACATTCATCTGAGTTTGTAGTTTAGCAATTCTCATCCAATTCTCATCATTCTCATCAGATCGAACACCTGGGATGCTATGATCCACGCTGTGGAACACAGAAATCCTACACCTCGGAATACAACAGAATTGTGGACCATTCTGCAGGATGTATGGTGTTGATTACCTACAGAATATTTCCACAATACCATGTAGAGGACCAACCAAATATTTCTCTGGCACTTCAGGGTATAGAGTTGAAATGACAAAATCCACATGACCTGATCTTTAGTGTGCATCTTTTACCCGGAAAGGTGTATGTAGTGTCACTGGTCATTAACGTTTACTGCTCACTCATGCAACTATCCAAATAGCTGCTCATGGGGCAGCAGCACAGTACCTGCAGTATCTCGATCATTTTTATTGCGATTTAGGATTTCCACAGACAGACAGACATCTATTTCACACAGAACGGCATTTATTCACTGGAGTAGCTTCACAACATTGGTGATCAGAAAAGCATCTCAAAACGAACACCATATAGAACCTTGTGCTTTCGTCAACCTAGGATCGGGAATTCAGCTGTCCAGGTTCAGTCACATTCTTCTGATGATGTGAACGTGAACAAAACATCTGACCTGTTTCTGTAGGATTTAACGCATTGCGCTGCTGCTACCTGAATACTTGACTGGATACCTTTCTGCAGCAGCTAGCGGGTGTGTATTCACATTAAAGCCAAACAATGCATAGATTCCACATTGTGGGTTAGTTTAGTACTAGAGCGTAGGACGTAAGGTATGAGAACATTTTGAGTAAGAGGCTTTACATAAGCATGCCATAAGCAGGTTTAAATAGTTTGCAGTAGTCTATACACACTACAGCAGCCCTGGGGTTTATTTAGCACAAGATATGTGCATTAAAACGTGCAAACAAAACATGGGCATGTGGAAATTCTGCCTGACAGGTGTAACGCGTCAGAAAGGAGAGGCATACAATGTTCACCTGTTGGAGACATTTGTGGATGTACCAGGGGTACCATGCTAAACAAACTCCATACCATTATAGAACCACCACCAGCCTATGTATTTATTTATATATACATATATATATTGCATATATACAGATCTAATTGAAAGAACCAGGAGTTGTGCAACAGGTTTTGACCAGTAAACAGATGAAATGTATGAGGTTAGGTCCAAATTCCTCTATATGAGCCCTGCCCTCAAACAGGCTGAAAAATTAGGAGCGGAAGTGGAAGTTTTGTTACTTGGAAAAACAAGATTCAAGGTAATTTGTCTCCAAAAAAAAAGAGGATGAGAGATTTTGTATAGAACTCTAATAACCACTCATTCAGTCTGTCCAGTTTCGGTCACATTGACATTTTCCTCATTCTGATGTCTGACATGAACATGAGCTCAACTCCTGTCGCAAGACATCGCCCTGCATTATTAGTCCATCACCCTGCATTATGATGATTGGTCGAAAAACTGGTACCCACTGTATAAAAAAAAAAAAAAAAAATAGTACAGATTGGTGGTGACTCCATGTGCTGGGGGGACAGCCAAGAAGGACACATACTGATCAGACAGGCTGGTTCTTTAGTCAGGATGAAGCTGGATTCTTTGGAGATGATGGCAGAAAAGAGGACATTATGGCTGATGCCAGTCACCCTCAGTGCACACTGTCATCAGCAACCGGAGGACCCTGTAACATGACAGACTGCCTCTTCTGAAGTGCAGGACCAACAGACATAAAAACGCCTTTGTGCCTCATGCCATCAGACTGTACAACTTCACTCTGGAGGGAGGAGGGGGTAACAGGAGGACAGAGGATGGAAAGGGGGGGAGGTTACCCTGACCACAACACAACATTATCGCATTATGTGCAATAACATAATAATAATGAAAAATCTGCAGGACCTCAACACATATCACATTATATTTTATCTTTATATTTCTATTATTCTTTATATTATTATATTATTATTCTCCCTCCTCTATTTCTGTGTGTGTACTGTAATGATGCTGCTACTGGAATCTTAATTTTCCAGAGGGAGCCCTCCCAAAGGGATCAATAAAGTTTTATCTAATCTAAAATAATGGGATTGGGTTTGTTTAGCTAGCATTTCGTTAGACCCATCTTGTACATCCGAGTTACACCCGTTTATGCCCTGCATTCATTCTGATGGGTTTGGCCTCTTCCAGCAGGACAATGAACATCTAAAGAAAACAGATTATAGTCAGAGGAACACTCATCTGAGTTTTGGGCTTTCACCATTCCTACACAAGTCACCAGCTCTCAACGTCATCGAAGACGTCCGAGATGCCAGTAATATAACAGAATTGTGGACCGTTCTGCAGGTAGTATAGTGTCCATGCCTGGTGGGGGACCTACCAAGTATTAGACCGGTGTACCAGTTTTTATGGTACTGCATTGTAAAAAGTCATACAATGATCCTATAAAAAGAACGGCGGCACAGACGTGGCTTAGTGTCTTGTACACACTACACTAGAAAGATGTCCGGGAGTGAGTGAAAAGTGATAGCACCCCTCTTATTGTCTGTGCTTCATGGATTCAGCTTTCAGAGATCGCTATCGGACAACAGTGAGCAGCAGCCAATTAGCTGCACAATGTGAGATGGAAAGTTCTGGCAAGAGCTCTGCTTACTCCGATCTTTCTTTGTGTTCTGGCTGTTCCCCCAGCATTCACTCAGAGGACAGGCACGACTGTGAGCTAACGGGAAGAACGAAGACGTATCCAGCTCCCAGAGCTAGTGCTGAGACACTCTGTTCCTCCACACACACACATACACACACAGGCTCACATAAACACACACTCGCTCTCTCTCTTCATCCATCTTTCTGTCTCTGGTGTACAACAAATCCTTTTTTTCCATTGCTGAAAATTATTCTCTAGGCACCTACAAAACACATGGTGACTGTTTTAATGCGGTGTTTCTCATTTCCTGGTACTTTACTATAACCACATCCATGTAGTCTACAGCAGATCTCAGTACAGACACGCCCAGAGCTCACACCACTGACGCTGAAGAGAAACAGCCGGTGTACTGGGAGGGCTGATGACCAGAGTGAAAAAACACACAAAGGAAATACAGCTATAAACCCCGGCTGAATGTGTTTGAGAGAAAAAAACGGGGCTGAAACGTAAACATGCACGCTCACACCCGTTGGGGCGAGATGTTGATGTAATCGTGACAGTGATATGCTTTTCCGAGATATCTTGGAGATTGCGATATTTATTTCTAATAATCTAAAGCTGATGGAGAAGCAGCTGATGCGATACAATTTGACACACCTTGAACTCTATATTTTATAATTTAAAGAAATTTAAACAGATTTGTGAAAAGATGGTGTTCGTTTTTTTCATATATTAAAAACAAATACAACAAAAAACATTGTTTCTAGACATACATGTCAAGCATCTTTACCCACACCATGAGTATCTCTACTCAAACCTCGAGAATCGTTACCCACAGCATAAGTATCTCCACCCACTGCATGAGTATCCTCACCCACACCTTAAGCATCTTCACCAACAGCATGAGTATCCCCAGCCTTAGCATGAGTATCTACACCAACAGTGTCAGTATCCCCACCCGCAGCATGAGCATCTCCACCCATGCCTCAAGCATCTCCAGCCGCAGCATGAGCATCTCCACCAACAGTGTCAGTATCTCCACCAAGTGTCAGCATCTTCACCTATGCCTCAAGCATCTCCACCAACAGTGTCAGCAACTCCACCCACAGCATGGGCATCTCCACCAACAGTGTCAGTATCTCCACCAAGAGTGTCAGCATCCTCACCCACAGCATGAGCATCTCCACCAACAGTGTCAGCATCTCCACCCACAGCATGGGCATCTCCACCCACAGTGTCAGTATCTCCACCAAGAGTGTCAGCATCCTCAGCCACAGCATGAGCATCTCCACCAAGAGTGTCAGCATCCCCACCCAGAGCATGAGCATCTCCACCCACAGCATGAGCATCTCCACCCACAGCATGAGCATCTCCACCAACAGTGTCAGCAACTCCACCCACAGCATGGGCATCTCCACCAACAGTGTCAGTATCTCCACCAAGAGTGTCAGCATCCTCAGCCACAGCATGAGCATTTCCACCAATAGTGTCAGCATCCCCACCCACAGCATGAGCATCTCCACCAACAGTGTCAGCATCTCCACCCAGAGCATGAGCATCTCCACCCACAGCATGAGCATTTCCACCAAGTGTCAGCATCTCCACCTATGCCTCAAGCCTCTCCACCCTCCTCTAAATCTTCTAATCATCTTAACACTATATTAAGCCTAGCCCATCTCGTCCGGGGGTAGATGCATCAGGCTGCAAGTAAACAGTCAGTTCCTGAATCTGATGTGCTGGAAGCAGGAAAAATGGGCGAGTATAAAAAAAAAACACGGACAAAATTGCGATTGTGAAAATTAAAGTATACAGTTGTTAAAGTACCTAGTACAAGCGGTCCAACAAAGGCTGACCTTTGGACCAGCATAAGGGTCACAAGACTCACTGATGTTAAGACTAGCCCATCTGGCCAGATACCACAGAACACCTTCAGACTGTCTTATGGAGTCCATGACTCAAAGGGTCCGAGCTGTTTAGGCAGGTGGTGTTAATGTTATGCCTGATTGGTGTATGTTGGATCAGTCTGATGTCTTAAGATTTTACATTCTCATTGGGGTTTTCCAGTTAAAATAGACCCAGTATAAGTATGTGTGATTTCTAACAGTGTAAGACCGATATACTCAGTAAAACTGCAGGTCCGGTGTGTGTAGCGTCCCCAGTTTCTGTGTGTTTTCACTCTCGCATGTAAAACACAAGAGGACCTCGTACACAGTGAGAGTGTTGTCACGGAGTGATATGACTTAACTAGCTTAATTGCTGGTCAACTTTCGGCCACAGAGGGGATTAGTTACAAGGGCTGCATTATTTAATGGGAGAGCCGTGGGCTGTTGGTGCTCACACATGTTTGCTTCTCGATTGCATGCATCCTATTTTTTGCCTCTTTTCCTTGTCCTCTTCTTCTCTTCATCCTCTTTTCCCCCTTCCTTTCTACCTTTCCCAA
>JAOVVF010000036.1:13066751-13094417 GCA_028565595.1 Duopalatinus emarginatus | reverse complement strand
GTGGGGGGGTGGGGGGTTCTGAGAAATTGTCTGGTCCGATTTCTCAGACGATCCATAGAACACTCTGGATTCTGGTTCTACCAAAGTCATTCTACCAAGAAGAAAAAAAAAATAAGTTAAGTTAAAATCATGACCTTAACCCAATAGAAATGTTGTGAAAGGACCTGGAGAGACAAATTCTTGGAAGGAAAACCACAATTGAAGCGTTTTGTACGGAGCAACGGGCTAAAATTATTTTAAGCTGATGTGTAGGATTAATCAACAATTACTGTGAGCTTTCAGTTGCAGTCACACCATGTACTAAAAGGCAAAAGTTCAAATACTTTTGCTATTCACAGATATATAATATACATATACAGATATGTATTATTTTCCTTAATACTGAATTGTTTGATTTGGTTTTTTGTCCACCTTCAAGACTTCAAGACAACCTGATAATGTTTTAGGTCAATTTCATGTAGAAATATATAAACCTTCAAGTGTCCTGTCCACTGTACAAGAACTGAAGGTGGAATCTCATCACTGACGCACACATGCACACTCGGTAGACCGGTCCATTATGTGATCTCTGAATGCAAGGAAGGAGTCTTCACTAGCCTTTGAATAACCCGACTTGGAAGGACCCATCCTAACGAGGATCCTTGTTGTGAAAAATGAAGTGTTTGAAAACTGTCATGTCCCTGTCTCTGGGTGTGAGTTGCTGTAATCAGTAGATATTGCTGGCTTCAGGCCGTTCTGGCTTCAGGCTACAAAGCAGGAGAAGTGAGATTCCACACTTTTCATCTCATGACGATAAGGCCTCAGGGCAGGCAAAACTAGGAGGTGAACAATAACAACTTGACTGCTGTTTGTGTGCTTTTGCATATTTCATCATTTTCACTATCAGACACAAATCATTCCCACTTTAATAGTTTAAAGCGTTTCCAAGTAGAGATGTGAAAATTAAATAAGCTAGCAAACATCTCACATTCTAATTCTGTCCAGATTTACACACTCACTCTCGCATGCTCTCTTTCTCTCACATACTTTATTAAAAAGATCACAGAAGGTGTGTCTAAAGGCATGTGTCTCTGGCAATTCTGAATTGATTCAAAAATGCCTGAAAATCGATTTTAAAATGCGTTTAAGTATTATTTTTTGCCGCTCCTACTCCCGAGTGTACTGCATATCACATTGTGTGTCCACTCAGCCGCTGTGGAAGAGGGCCATCTAGGCCACCGTACATCAAGCTTGTTAGGACTAGCGCACTATGACTTTAAAGTCTGTGTTTTATTTTTGTATTAAATTTTGTAATAAAAAGAAGTCCGAATCGATTCTGAATCGAATCATGAGCCCAAAAATCAGATCCGAATCGCCAGACACCGAGAGATTCGCACCCCTACTGACCAGTAAAGTACATTGATTATCTCATTACACTGAGACCTGTCAAGGTGTGGTACATACTAGGCAGCAGGTGGACAGTCAGTTCTTTAAGCTGATGGATTAAAAACAGGAAAAATGGGCAAGAATCTGACTGCCTTTGACAAAAGCCAACTTGTGATGTCTAGATGACTCGGTCAGACCTTCTCCACATCTACAGCAAGTCTTGAAGGGTCCCAGTATGCAGTGGTTAATACCTACCAAATGTGGTCCAAGCAACCAGACCACTGTGTGTGTGAGGGCAGTGAAGGCGAGCTTGCCTGATTTGATCCAGTAGAAGATCCACAGAAGGATCTGCGGCTAAAGTCTTTGTGCCAGACAGCTTGGCACATCAAATGTTATGTGCCTTAATGACACAGAGCTGTTTTGGCCAGTGGTTTTGAAATTATGGCTGATATATTTGGTATATACAGTTATTGTTATAGTTATCATGTCTGGGTTGAACGGGCATTCATTGACTGTCCCTCTGCGTGTAGCACACCACAGGAGACTGTCTTTGTCTGACACGGTCACATCTGCTGGAAACTCTCGGTTTGGTGTAGGTGAGAAGTGGTGTCAGGGTAGGGTGTGCAGGAAGCAGGGCATGACTGAAGGAATTTGGTTGTTTTCCTGAACTGAGTGGGGCAGTGTAGGAGAGCACCACAGTCACGGGTCGATCCTAAATGATTATAACTATAAACCAGTCACACAGTGCACAGTGTTGGTCTATGTGGCTCCTTTTTTACCGACAGTGTTATTAGCCTGACAGACTGAAGTCCAGTTGTTACAGTGAAGCAGCAGAAGGACATCTCTTGGCTCAGTCTTACCTGACACGATTATTGCAGAACTTTGTAAACTGAGGCTGATTAATGAAGATCAGTCTGGCGTCGTCCTGGTCGGCCAGAGAGGTCTTCTCCGATGCGTCCTCTGTCTTCTCGTATCCTGAAACGACAGCGAGAAGAAATGCAGGTTACTTTACAGCTCCCGGCTTCTTTTTTCATGCCCATGTGCTCCCTTCGTGTGTAACCTGACTAGTCAATCTCATCATTATTTACCAAGTGGTGTGTTTCGCAAGTCCTATTAGTGCTGACATCCTCAACTGTAAAATTATGTGTGTAATGAAAAAGATGATGTGAAAGACAGGAAGCCGATCAGCTTTCCTGCAGTGTGAACCTGAGTGATTACCACATACACTTCTGACCTACTGTGTGAACAACGGCTGTGATGCACTGAAACATCCTCCTTCTACAGGCTTACTCTGAATTCTATCACTTGAAGTTACAGTGAGCACTTTATCCTGGAGTCACAGCCATTGGCAATCAAGAAGAACATATTGAAAAGGAGCGGTTAATATCAGCCAGCTAGCATTTCTGTTTTCTTTCCTAGCTGTTATTTATCACTAGATGATGTCCTAGTGGTCAGTTTTATGTTCCAGATGCTGTACATTGCGTCAGGCTGCATACATACTAAATTTCCCTCCAGATGAATAAGGCATTTTGTCTGTCTGTCTGTTTCTGTCTATCTTTGCTTAGATCATAGTCATTCATCGTCAGATATGTCCAGATCACCCTCATTTCCTGTTCTCTGCATGACAACTTACTTCAGTTTCATATAAATATCAAAGCGTCATTTACATTTACAGCATGCTGGCAGACACTCAGAGTGCAGAGTGGCTTTATCCAGGGTTAAGGGCCTTGCTCAAGGGTTGAGCAGTGGCAGGTTTGTGGTGGTGGGTATTAAAACTTACAGCCTTCTGATCTAAAGGTCTGGTTGGTTGGTAAGGTTTAAGGCTGCTTCAGCATGTTGGCTATTTCGTGGTAGGAAGTCTACTGTCTGATCAAAAGTCCTGGGTCGTAACCACTGAATTACGACGGCTCATCGAATCTATGATCTTTCCATGTTACAACAAATAATATTGTTTTTAAAATTAAATGATGCTGAAAAAAACAAGTCGAGCAAAGTCATGAAGTCAATAAAATGAAGCCAATAAACAGTGAAACGTGGTGAACTTTCTCCTAATCTCAATTACTCTGTACACAAAGTCCTACATTACACCACTTCCTCAGAATTCAACAGCTCACCCTACACACACACAATCACTCACACACACACACAATCACTCACACACCCACGCAGACTCTCGCACACTCCTCACCGTTCAGCCATTAGGACATGAAGGTCTGTATAGAGAACAGAACGTGAGTCAGTAAACTGTTTGTTTTGCCACCAAAAACACAAACATCGTGACTCACTGCAGTCTGAAATCAGTCACTGTACAGACCCTCATGGCTCAGTCTCTCCCTTAACGCACAACCAGAATGCACGCCAACAGCGTAATGCACTTCAATGCAGTGATGCATCAGTCTGGAGTATTAGAGCCAGTAGCTGAATTGGCAAAACAAGACAAGCGTAAGAAAGCAAGAAATCTGAGTCAATGGCTTCGGCCATGAGGAATGGAAAATACTTGGTGTGAGTGGCACTGACAATGAACGTACACACTGACACACACACACACACACACACACACACACACATTCATATATACACATGCATAGAATAGGAAATATTCTGTGCACAACGGCTGTATTTGAAATAGCATACTTTATACTACTGGCATACTAAACCTGCCTAAAATTAGTATGTAGTATGCAGTATGTGACCACACTGCAGCTCTGTAGTGTACTATAGGTACTTGGATAATGTACTCCTCCGGTCAGATTTTCTAGTATACAAAGTAGCAGTCTTCGTGTTGTACTGCATCCCAGCATGCACCACGGCCTCTCCGGCTCCACCTACTTTACTTTACATATATTATTCTATCATTATTTAATAAGAAGTCATTAATTAAACAGATCTTAAACGGTTTAGGTAAAATTGTAGCTAATTTTACCAAGTAAAAATGCTGACTGGTTGTTAACATTGCTGTCACTGTACTTTACATTTAAGTACAAAAAAGATCAGTTCCAGCTGTTTTGGACAGCAGTTCCAGCTGTTTTGGGTCTCCTCCCCCTCCTTTTCACACACTGATTAGTTATAATAACAGAAAGAGTTTGGACATTTTTAAACTTCTGGCTCTTTCAATTCCATCGGAAGAAGTTGCAGCTCACGGGACTGTAGTTTCCTACACGTACGTTGACTTTTCTGACTATACTGCATACTACAGACGGTGGGCAGTAGGCAGTATATACTAATGTAGTATGCAGTATGCAGTATAATAACATGGCATTTCGAATACAGCCAATGATTTCTGTGTTCCACAGCACGTTGCACGGCATCCCAGATCTGTTCGATAACACTGTGATCTGGTGAGTTAGGTGTGAATGGCAAAACCCAGAACTCATATGAACCATAATTCGGCGTCTCTGGATGTGTCTGGTGGCGCATTGCCCTGTTAGATGACCCCCAAAGCCATCAGAATGAATTCAGGACATGAACGGGTGTAACTTGTCAGAAAGAAGACACACAGTGTTCACCTGTCAGACATTTGTAGATGTACCAGGGGTCCTATGGAATGGCAGCTAAACCAACCCCATACCGTTATGAAACCACCACTAGGCTCGTCTGCAGCGTGCTGCAAAGTGCTGATGACTGTTGTGGCAGTGTAAAGGAAGAAGGGAATCGCACCTCTTTGACTCAGAGTGAAACTGTCAACTCTTATAACCAGCCTTCAAATGGTTTCCGGGGTTTGTTTTTTTTTTCTTTTCAACCATTCAGCTTCCCACATCTTGACATTAAAAAAAAAAAAAACGAAAACTATGAACTCCACTCTTTTACACTTATTCAATGCTTGACACAACTTCTAAGTGAAGAACTCCGTAGTAAAGACGTGACCTCACGAATCCTTCATCACTAGCTGAGTGTTAACCACCTAACCCCTCCACAGCCTTCAGACACTACCGACCCCGGAGCTCGCCTCGGTCACAAGCGATATCCAGTATCCTCGTTCCTGCTCTCCTGTGACAGTGCAATCTTCACAGCTTTGGTCTCGAAGTTATTTATAGTGTGCTAAAGTGGGACGTATCTAATCATTCACATTGATTTGAAAGCTTCTGCTACCTCGGGCCGGACGCCAAACCTAAACCTGCGCAGGTCGGCTGCGTGATCGGCTCCACATCAGTGGCTCCGAAGTTGAGTAATGAGAGCAGCAGGACTTTTCTCTTGGGACTGGTGACGGTGAGGACAAATGGGTTTATTACCCAACATTAAATGGAATGGTCTTGATTCTACAGGTTATAATCTATGACATATCAGTAGTAGTAGTAGTTATGCAACAGGACTGGATATAGCGATTTAACTCAAATGTGGGGATTTATCAGTGCAATACGTATCACAGCTCTGAGTACTGTGATACTAATACTAATTCAACATGCTATTTATGACAGAGACGACTCTCTGTAAGCTTCTGTTAGCAAGTTATATGAATCATAAGACTGCAACAGGGTGTAGGTTGTGTATCATGTCAGTCAACATCACGTGTGCTTACCACATCTGTTCACCAAACCAGTGTTTTCGCTATACTTCACAGTGTTAAAAGAAATACAATTGGCCATACCAATAAAACCACCTGCCTAAACAGTCACATGAGGCATAGACTGTGTGGGACTTTTAAAGGCGTTCTGTGTTATCTAGTACCAAGATGTTAGCAACACATTCTTCTGTGGATCTTTTGTGGGATCGGACCAGACAGTTCAGGCCCAAATACATGAGTGAGCCTATGGTGCCTATGACCATGTGACCAGTATTAGGTATTAGGTACTAAGCAAGGTATGCTGGACACACCTGACAAGATGCTTTGCCCTAGTCTGGACATCACAATTTGGATCACAAGTCACTCATTTGTCTATTATTATGGACATACAGAAACAGACAGGTTTCTTTCAGGAAGAAATAAATAAACTGATTAATGTAGAAATAAATAAATGAAGAGTTACAGAAATAAAAAGATTAATGTAGAAATAAATACATAAATAAAATATAGATTAATAAATAAATAAATTTGGAAAAACAGAAACAAATAAATTAGAAAGTAAACATAAGAACAGCAATAAATAAACACAGACAAATAAATGTAGAGCTACAGAATTAAATAGATGAATATAGAAATAAATACAGAAATAAATAAATATATGTGGAAATAAAAAAAAAAATAATAGATTAAAGTAAAAATAAAAATACAAATAAATAGACAGAAATAACTAAATTAAAGTAGAAATAAATACATAAATAAATATATACAGACATTAACTAATAAATGTGGAAATACAGAAAATCTGTATGTATGGAACAACAGAAATATAAACATTTATTTTAAGATGCCCTTTTCTACAACAAAAATGCATTTATTTATTTAAATCAATATAAAAAAAGTTTATCTGTGCATTAATTTATTTATACTTGTAATTTCTCGTCCCTCATACACTCAGTTCACTAGCTATCTGATGCACTTCCTTAAATACCCAAGTGTTTCAACATGTAACCCAGAAAAAAAAAAACAAAAACAGAGCTCTAAAATTTTCTCCAACATCCCTGACTGATTCATACCCAGTTTACTCGGTTACTCATTTCAGTACCATCACTAACTATACCGTAGCACACGGCTTGGGGGAAAAGGGGAAAAAAACCAAACAAAAAAAACCCCTGAACCCGTGCATTGCTGCTCGAACGTCTACTAATGCACTCGTTCCATTTAGTGGATTAAAAAGCTATTGTATAAATCGGCTGTACTTTCAGATTTACACGCCGCTCCAGCCTGGACCACTCAGTCATCCATCAGACTGTCGCTACAGCCAGAATACGAGGGCAGAGAAAGAAAAGATAGCAATGATTCATTAATCTAAAAGCTATGACTCCGAATTTGAAGAGTGGAGTCGCAGCCATCAGGGCTGAGAGCTTTTATTTAATTATTCTGAAGAGATTATCAACATAAGAGCAAAAAAAAACTAGAGCACTGCGATATGAAGGGTTCAGAAAAGCAGACAGGATTTCCCTGCTGAAAGAGCAGAGAGACAGAATGGGCAGTGTTTGTGGCATGTGGTACCGTGTGCAGTTCATCCAGGCTGGGAGGAAGTACCCTTCTAAAACAGGAAGGCAGGTCTGAGAGCCAGAAAGGCCCGTCTGCTCGAGCATCAAATAAAAATATTAATGTACAGGGTCATAAAAAGCAGCAAGTGGACGACACACAGGCCACACCTCCTATTCTCGTCTTTATGACAGGAGAAATGGAGCGGAGGCCTGACACGGATCCGTCAGCTCCGAGGGCAAGCCTGCATACTCAAACAGCACCCCCTCCCCCAGCTCGCCGCTTCAGACCCCAGTCACGCTCAAGCCACAGATATCTCGGATATAGCTTTCGCCCGAGCGTGAAGCGTCAGACAGCTTGTGAACTGTTTGTACAGTCGCCGCATTGAATTAATCAAAACCCGTCTGCTCAAACCCCTCAGGTTTTTTCTCACTCTGCTTCTCACACTTGTTTTCTTCTCTTTCTCGCACACTCTCTTCCCTTCTTCACGAGCCCACGGTGCTAAATATAGCTTCCCCTCTTCCCCTCCCGCAACCCCCGCCCTAACACCCCCACCCCAACAGCACTGCCATGATTATCATCTCGTAGCAGTCCCCCGTGTGCCTCAAGCGCAGGCCATCTTGCCCCACTTACGCAACCGCCCAGCCGAATGACGACGGAGGATGAGAGGCTTACAGGATTCCCTAAGCCTTAAGGGAAAATTCCAACACCCGGAAGCTTATAGAGGCATCCCAGTCAGAGCCTGGCTCGCTCTCGCAAACATGGCATCTGCTCTGAGATTTAGCCTAATCGCTCACGCAACCTTAAGATCCCGGTAATGTATAGACGGGTGACAAATTAAAGGAAAAACAACCTACCGAAGCCTCTCCGGGACATTTTTGATGCTTACTGGCACGGATTCTACAAGTCTACTGTCGCCTATATTCCCAACATAAAACCACAGCAGGACAACAGAAATTTTTATCATTTTCACCCTCATCAAACCGTTCAGTGAGCCCTTGTCCACTGTGGATGGGGACGGAGTCAACCTAGAACCTAGAAGCCACCACTTCGACCAAGACGAATGTTTTCCTGAGTACTGCTTTGCAGTGACTCGTCTCTCTAAGGACATGAGTGGACTTGGAGAATAACAGGAAAATAAAAAAAAAATTTTTCTACTTCAGCAAAACAGAGCTATTGACTTCACCTTTCATTTGTAATCCACCTGAGACTGTGAACAAAATGTGAAGTCACCTGTTTCTGAAAGGCTTTCTACTCGAAAAGTGGAATGTAAGTGTATGGTACAACGCATTAGATTTCTCCAAGGCCACTTTGTCCCCATGTGCATTTACCGCATCCGTGCAGTAACACACACACATACTACTGAATGAACACACTAGGGGCTGGTGAACACACTTGCCCAAAGTGCTGGACAGCCCCTATCTATGACAATGGGGTTAGGTGCCTTGCTCAAGGGCACCTTAGTCAAACCAGCAACCCTATCCCTATTCCCTAACCTTGCCTCTATGGAAGGGAGTAAAGCTTAGGAAAGGATCAACAAGCACAATGCTAGACCATATTTATACACAGATCATCCATGTCACCTGCACACTGCCACTTACTTTAATATGGTTAAAAGCATTCACACACAGCAGGGTATAATACATGTGCCTAGTGGTTAAGGAACCGGTCCCGGGTTCAACCCTGGCACAGGGTAAGGCACAACTGAGGCGCCTTTGAGCAAGGCACACAACTGCTCCATAGGTGCCGGGGTTTGGGGCTGCCCCCCGCTTCAGAGAAATGTGTTCACTGGTGTGTGTGTGTGTGTGTTTCAGGACTGATTTAATTACAAACTGACTCGTCACACGCTGCAGCTAGCTAGTAAAAACAGAGACAAGATAATTCCTCATTCTTTAACTACACAGTACTCTTTTTTTATTTCCTTTCCAATGTTTTTTTTTCACCAAATCAGAAGACCAGAGAGCAAACGAATATCAAATAAAACGGATAGGTTAAAATAAATAAATAAAAAATGACATAAAACAAGGAGATAAAATGCATCCAGGGACGAGAGCATGAGAGAGAAGGGAGTGAGAAAGAGAGACGGCCGATAGTGTCACTTGAGGGAATGCCTGTGGAAGCAGGCTCAGCCGTGGTGAGCTGTGGAGCTAAGCTGGATAGAGAGCAGATATGAGGATTATTGCTTGTGTCAGCTAACAGACAGAACAACAGCACACAGGGCTCAGAGTCCAGAGGGATGCCTGGTGGAGGTAGAGAAGCCCGTCCTTCCTGGCACGCGTACAAACATTACTCACACGCTTAAAGACGTGACACGCGCGCTAATGCGAGAGCTCTGTGCGTGACAGACGCGGTAAAAGCTTTCTGCAGTACAGAAATGGATGTGTAATTAATAGGGCTGCTGGAAAAAAAAGTATTTCAACAAAATATTCACATTCTATGTTTAATAATATACATTCTTGCATGTCCTGCACTCAAATAAATCCCATCATATGATGTATATAACATTTTGCTTTACTTTTGCTTGTTGCATGTTTCGGCTAAAGATTCAGTATACACATGAAGCAGATAAGTGTAAAGGGACATGCACCCAAGCAGATAAGAGGTCATGGTCATCATATCCTGAGCTAATAATCCAGCACCTCCAGCAGAGCGGAATATGAGGCATCGGCACTCAAAAAATTGTTATGGCAGTGAGTCTCTGCGCTACGGGTTAAATCCCGAGCTTGTGTAACTGTGTATGGAATTTCAAATGTGTTTCCCAATGTCTGCATGGGGTTTCTTCCTGGTTCTCTGCTTTCCTGCCACCTCGCAACACATTTCAGTAGTGGACTGATTTTAAACTGGCCTTAGGTGTGAACGTGTGTGTGTGTGTGTGTGTGTGTGTGTGTGTACACACACATGGTGGTGCATCGTTCAGAATAATTGCAGGACATGAACGGAGATGTTTGTAGATGTACCAGGGGTCCAATGGAATACTGGTTCATTTACCCAGCGGTACTGTATAGGCCGCAGATTTGCGTTACATCGTTACTAGGTCTTGTATGTTATCTTTGTTTGCATGTAGACCCCCAGCTGATTTCTGATTGGTTTGTGTGTCTCTGTAGGGAAACATGCTGGTGGGGTTAAACTTATTCGAACCTGTCAGCTGAACACTGCAGGAAGATTAAATGTCTAAAGTATGGCAAGGGTAATAGTGTGCTCGCTGCTAACACATTAGCGTACCTGACCAGGCCTGATGTTCTGATGAGTCGGTAAGTTAAAAATAGAAGAGATCAGTCAGATGACGGGGGCAGAGGAATTGGCGAGCACTCAAAAGCATTACGCTACGGTGCATCTCTTTACATGTTCATGTAAAATGAAACCTCGGATTTTAGTAACATTAGGATCCAGGACCCGTTCTGTGTATTGGACCTGCATCAGTCTTGTTGTGTCTAGGCTTCATTAAGATGATTCATGTTCATTTATCCTCACACCCTAAATACACCTGAGAATATACAACACAACTTTAGCACCAGTGGCAGTTTTTCTGGCCCTTCTTTTGAGGGAGGCTGACCAGGTACTAGTCCAATCTCTCGCCATCTCAAGACTACAATACATGCCATCAGGCCCCTGCAAATGATCCAGAATGCAGCAGTTTGACTTGTTTTCAACCTCCCCAAGTTTAGCCTTGTCACACCCTTGCTGCAAACCTTCACTGGCTTCCTGTAGCAGTCTGTATCAGATATAAAACCTTGATGTTGGCCTACAAAGTCAAAAATGGTCCGGCTCCTTCTTACCTGTTAGAATTTGTTAAGGCCATGTGCACACCTAGAGCTTTTCATGCTACAAGCATGGCTTGTAGTGGCCCTTCATCATCCAGACTTTTCTCTGTCCTGGCACCAAGGTGGTGGAGTCACTTGCTGTTTTTAACGCAAGGTAAAGACTCATCTGTTGCAGCCATAGCAAAAATTGTTGTCATGTTCTCTCTTTGGTAAGTTTTATAATTGGTACTACATGGCTTATTTCTAGTAGTATTCTGGCTTTAGGTTCTTGAATCCTGGTGTATCTGCACTAGTAAATGACTAATTAGTTGATAAATATAAAAATGAAGTGCATCATGAGGTTGTTCGATTTGATAACTCTGGCAGTTTTAACACTATAAACTAAACTATAAACCACAGCTTATTTTATCGACTTTATTAGTACACTGTTTATTCTTTCGCAAAGCATGCTAAAGAATTATACACGCTGATCAGCCATAACATTAAAACTATAAAAACCACTGATGCCACCACTGATGGTGGGATATATTATGCAGCAAGGGAAGAGTCAGTTCTCAAAGATCATATTTTGAGAGCAGAAAAAAAAAAAAAAAAAATGTTCAGGTGTAAGCACTTGAGTGACTTATTCCAGTGTCCTATTATGTGGGGTCTTCCCACAATGCATTGGTTAGTACCTACCAAAAGTTGTCCAAGGAAGGACAAATGGTAAACCAATGGCTCACTGATGTGCCTGAGGGTGAAGGCTGGATCATCTGGTCTGATCCCACAGCAGATCCACAGAAGGTTGCTGTCGATAATGTCTTGTGGAGTCAATACATCGCTGACGGTGCATGAGCCATCATTCTAATTCGAATTATATTTGCATCAGAGCCAGAAATGCACACCCAATTATTGCAACTGTGCCCGGGAACAACATGAGAGTCTGGCCATGCCCTTTGGGGTGAAGGGAGAGTATGCTCTGGTTTGTTAATCAACATTATCACATTAAGCACACTAGCATCTCTGAGCTCATGTATGTGGAAGAGCATAGACAGCGCTTCTCTTCTCCGAGTGTTAAACAGCCCTGTCATGTAGCCTGAGCAGACAAGGCTGAAAGGATGCAGTAGGTGTCTTGCAGGAAGCACATGCTTCCCACTTCCCTTGTTGGTAGAAGTCATGTGATCACAGAGCTTCGCAAAAATAACCAAAATGAGGAATAAATAGATATGGCTGTGATATGGATGACGCTGAAAAGTGATATTTCCTGGAAACACTTATATTACATGTATGTTATAAGCCAAACTCGTCACTGCGGCAGAAATCATCTCTTTGTTGTTGTTGTTTTTTTAACCTACGTGTCAGCAGTTTTTTCTGAGAATCTGAATTACTGCAAATTTGCCCACAACAGCCGTGTTTTATGGCTTTTCCAATACGAGCCCACAATACCCTTCACTCCAATGCAACCACAAGCCAGTAATACAATACCTCTTTAAAGGTCACGCAAGCCCACCGGAGGACTGGGCTAGAAGCAGGGGATGGAGTACATGCTGAAAGTAGATGAGAATGGAGCATAATGCAGTTGAGAGCATGTCGATACTGCGGCATGAAAGAGGCATGAGGTCTCCACAGAGCCCCTGGCCGACCAGCCATTCAATTAGAGCAGGAGAGGTTCAAACAGCTGCAGGGCTCACGGTATCGATCTCTAAATTCACAACTGCTAATAAATGAACAGAAGAAATAAAAACACCAAAATATAGCTCAGTGAACAAACAACTGAGAAAGAGAAAAGTTTTAGCGAAGGAGAAACGATTAGTTAACGCAAACGGCAGGAAAAGATCTAATAGCATCTCCTAAGGCGTGGGTCCTGGTATACAGTGGTTAGTACCTACTATAAGTGGCCCAAAGTGAACTGGTGTCAGGGTCATGCATGCTCAGGTTCAGTCATGTGCTTTGTGCCCAATTGGTCCGATCCCACATAAGTTGCTAATGTCTTGGTGCCAGATACCTCAGCACACTTGGTGGGTCTGAGCAGATTAGGCAACCATAACTGTTTTAATGTATATTTTTAAATCTGTTTACTATTTTTGTTCATGTTGCAGAGTGCTTGAACATTGCAACAATGGGTAGCATGTCACCTCTGAGCAAGAAGGGTCTGATTTTAATTCCTCAACCAGCAGGTCTGGAGTCCTATCTGGAGTATGCATGTTCTTCCTGTGTCTGCGTGGGTTTCCTCAGAGTGCTCTGGTTTCCTCCCATAGTCCAAAGGCATGCAGTTGGACAAACTGGAGATACTAGATTGCTCCTAGGTTTGAATGTGGGTATAATTGTGCCTCTGGGTGTTCCTGCCCTGCAAAAGACTGGTGACCTGCCCAGGCTGTTTTCCTGTTAGCAATTAAAAATTAAACATAGCTTTCACAACTGAACCACACGATACGATTCATTCTTCCATTTTCTCTTTAGAGCAGCCATGGCTCGAGGTCAGGGAAACTGAAGTGCCCTAGAGGAACGTATCTAATCTTCCAACCACTCCCCGGGCGCTGTGGATAAGGTCGCCCACCGCTTCAGCCATTTCTGTCGACAGCCCCACAGTGTGTGTGTGTTAACTGTATGGATGAGTTAAACGCAAAGGTCAAATTCCTTTGCGTGCAAGCTAAATAGCTCAACCGCCTCTTCGTTTTTTTTACTTTCACTTTATCGCGTGGAAAAAATAAACTAATTCTATCTAATTACAGTGCACTGTTTCCATACAGGTTTTTCAACTTTTTACCAAAGGCGTGACTGAACACACACACGCACTCACTCGCACACACTCACTCTCAATCGGATGAACGATATCCATGTCAGCATGACAAAGACTGTTTCTACACCAACTCTATCCACTGGGGTCAGAGACACGAAGCGTATTCGTGATGGAACCACAGGAATACGTCATTTGCATGATTTTACATGAATTTCCATGACATTACAATCCTGCGCTGCTGATCCGGACAAACCTGGATATCGCGCTCGCTAATCTTACGTCTCGTTAGGACAAATCTCATGAATAAATCTGTTCTTAATGCCTCAGATTATTACCGGCTTCTTTTTTTTTTTTAATCATTTGCCAGTCTAACTTCTGCACAGCAGGTCTATTACTAGATGGCCGCGTTATAAAACCACTTCGTGCAATATTCTTTATAGCGCATGTGTGTGTCTGTTTATAGTCGGGATATTGAGTCATATATTAAATAATTCTGTTGCAGCAGGCTTCACACCTGCCACCAGCCTGGGGCTGTAATGTCACGCGGCGCTTGTGCTGCAATCACATCAGCAGCGTGTGCCAGCAGAGCGAACGACCTGTTGGGCTGTTGAGCTTCTTCCTGCATGACCATTGACCTATAGTGGACCTATAGTGGGCATTTCTTTAAAAAAATTGCACAAAATACCTTTTGTGTTATATTTATAAGATATATAGATCATAATGCAACTAATAATGTTATCAGCCATAACATTGAAACTACAAAACCACTGACAGGTGAGGTTAATACCATTGATAATCTTGTTACAGCGGATGTTTTAGACAAGTGAATAGTCTGACCAATCACCCCCCCTCCCCCTCCCTGTAAGGGTAAGGATCTGAGTGACTTTGACAAATTGTGATGGCAGAGCATCTCCAAAATAGCAGGTCCTGTCAAGTCCTGTCCCCAGTATACAGTGGTTAACACCTAACAAAAGTAGTCCACGGAAGGACAACCGGTGAACCAGTAAGAGGGTCATGGACACCCAAGTCTCACTGATGGTCGCACGTCTGATCCGATCCGACAAAATGTCCACAGAAGGATCATGTTGGCAGAAGACCTTAAGAAGTCTTGTGGAGTCCATGCCTCAACATATTTGGTTTTAAATGTCATGGCTGATCTGTGTTTATAAACAATCTAGTTGTAATTCAAACAAGCACATATTATAACCCCACACAATTTGTCCTATAAACTTATAAGGGCTACCAAGTGATGAGCGTAAAAGTCTTACACACGCTTCTTGTGTCCGATGTGATGCAAATGGAGAAGAGCGCTTTCCACCCCTTTCTGCATACATAGATACTCATGACTGGCTAGTGTCACTGTGATTGACAGCCGAGAGAGTAGGACATCCCTCCCATCCAAAAGCACAGCTAATAGTTTTCTGTCTTGGCCTTGCGGTTACAGATGACTGTACATCTTTGGGATCAACCTACAATCTCCAGACGCATTCGTGTTGCATGAGTCTGGAGTTTAAGGCTGTGGGTTTTGTTTTACTTAATAAGTCAGAAAAAAAAGGAGATGTGGATAATGAAACAAGCGTTTAAAAAATGCGACAAGTTATATAACAGGAACTAACAACATTACGTGTGACTGTAAGGAACGTAATCGTGGTTACGTTCAAATTTGTATGTATTCAGCAAATTGCTCTGGTATAAGGAGAATAAAAGCACTTTGGAAAAAGGGTGTGCTGCTACACAGTAATAAATCCTGTCACTGATTATTTTCCAACATCACCACACCTTATTAGTGTTTACTTCCTAAATAATAAATGTCCGTGTGCAGCCTCTTGTACACAACAGAATTCCATTACGTTCAGTGTTACACAACTGAGCCAGCTCAGGGTCATGGTTCGTGGTGATCAGGTGTTCACTAAGGTGTGTCGTTTGCTCCGCAGAACAAAGAAAGACGGCAGTGAACGCAGCCTCGGCTCTCGAGGTTCAGGCCGTACCGCTGTGACAGAAAGAACGGCCCTTGGTGACGGCAGCGTGCGGATTTCTGCTTGTGTTTCATCTGCTTTCTGTATAACGACCAAGTCAACGGCACAACGTTCCAAGGCTGGGGTGAATAAACTGTTGAATCTCAGATGGAGTCACGAGTACTATATTGCCTGCTGCTGCTTCGAATTGAGAGAGAGAGATGGCGAGAGAGCGAAATACATGAGTCAGGACTGTAATAAAATAAAGTCTTCTCTAGATACAAACATTTAAGCGGCTCATAAAAAAAAACAAAAAAAAAAACGCAATCTTCCTTCCCAGCCTGTCTTCTCATCGACGCCCTCCCTGTGGGCACCTCCTCGAATCCCAATCTATGATCTCCACCTCTACGCCCACACCGCCTCCTCTCGCTCACTAACTCGCACATACACATGTATATAAGGCCGCTTTGGTTCAGCCTGCTTTGCTGTCCCCAGAGAGAACAGGCATTTCATTTTCTTTTGCAATGCACCATGGGGCAATTAACCACACATTGTATTAAGTAATATGGAAATGAAGAGGGCTTTGCTTTCCTACTTTTCCTTCTGCTACATTCACCTTTTTGGAGTAACAACATAATAACACGTGACACGAGAAAATATTAAACACTTACATGGAGCACTTTTTCTTTTTAATCAGAGCAGCATTAAGGCTTGAGTTGATGACTAGTGAAAAGAGATGGTGAGAGTGTGTGTGTGTGTGTGTGTGTCTGCACATGAGACCTGATGCGCCGAGCTGGGCTAGATTACGTAGATAGCTTACCAGAGCCCAGTCCTCCTAGCACAGAGCCTGATGCACTGCAGTGATTAAACGTCACGTAGCAGGCGAACACACCGGCTCGCTTCCTCCCACCAACAGCACGAGCTGCACTGAACATTGCATTTGAAAACCTTTCTCTCTTTCTCTTTCGGTTTCGCTGTCTCCGGACAGCGGAGGTCACAAGACCGACAGGGCTTATCGATCGCTGCATACTTAGAAATGCTTGCACGGATAAATAGGATACTTTTCCGACAAGGTGGAGAGGGAGAGAGGGAACGAGTCGGCTCCAGAAGCCGTGTGGAAAGCAGGAGAGCTTGATCTTTTGAGCTGGTAAACCAGAAAACTGGGATAATGGAACAAAGTCGCTGAATTATTGATGGGTTTCATCGCATGAAAACAGCTGCAGTCGACGTTCAAGCAAATTGTTGAATTATTTACAACACAGACCTATTGGCTTGTGACAGAGCATCACTGGCTTCTATGTGCTCGTCAAAATCCAATCATTTTCCACCAAGGTTAAAAACTAAAAAAAATGGGGGTGGGCAAAATAGAAATGAGAAATGAGATCAAAATCAAACAGGCTCGTCTACAAAGTTGATCACCTTATTTTACCCATTTCTAGTTTCACATCATCCTTCTATAGGTCTGCGTAATGATTATCAGGCATGGCTGCTTGTTGTAGGATTTTAAACTAAACAGGGAAGGTGAAAGGGGAAGTTCTCGCCATTCAAAACAGCACAGATGCAAATTGGTAAACAACCTGTGGACGTGTTTATTTAAGGAGCAGCATTTAGATGAAGGCACTTGGGCACTTCTTATTTAGTGCTTCTTATAGAAATATAGTACTACATCATCTGCTTCAATTTTAAGATACATTAACAAAATATGACAGGTTACTGGGTTAGGGCCTTCCAAATGTTTTAGTTATTTCAACATGTTAATGTTAATGGATGAACATTTTATAAAGAAGATCCACAACGTGAACTTGGCTCTTTCTGACTGGATACTATGGTAGACATCAGGGCATATTTAAGTACCGTACCAGGAAGTCATTTAGCACTGAACTGTTTAATGTGTCGTATTGTTCATCTGTACGATAGCTTATGACTTGATGTTTAGCTTTCAGATCTGAATATTGTTTATATATTGTATACCATCTCAAAATCTGCACTTAGAGACACCAACAACCGAAACCAAATTCCTTGTGTGTGTAAACATACTTAAGAGAAAGTTTAAGAAATTAAACTATGTGATATTTTAGTAGTGATACACTTTCTACATGATAACACAGTGAGAAATGACCATCTGCTCTGGCATCAGCGTCCTGTCAATTAAAGGGGCATACGGAAAAACAATTGACTTTTCTGGGGTTTTTTTCTTTCAAATCTGTTTGATGTGTCCAACATTTTTTTCCCTCTCAATCACATGATCTCGCACCTTCGTTCCTACCTGAAGCCCCGCCCCCGAAATCTCAGGTGACCTGCCTAAAGTCCTGCCTTCAGAACCCGAAATCAGTTTTCAGTAACTTTACACACTTCAAGTGCCAGAAAAACTGCTACATCGTACAGGTTGTGCATCCATAACAGTATAGGATTTCTTGGGACATGTACACACACTGTCTTTGACAGGTCAACACTACGTGTGCCTCCTTTCTGACGAGCTATACCGGTTCATATCCTGCATCTGTTGCCTGTTTCTGGACAATGCGCCATGACACACGTCTAGACGCTGATTTATAGTTTTGAGGAACACCTCATCCGAGTTCGGGGTTTTGCCATAAGCACCCAAATCTCCAGATCTTAACTTTATTGAAGACGTCTGGGACTCGGTGCAAGGCTCTGTGGAGCACAGAAATCCTACGCACCAGAATACAACAGGATTGTGGACCGTTGCGGAGGACGTATGCTGTGGTGTTCATGGAATACAGAATGTGCTCTGTTGGGGACTGATCGTACCAGACTTTTTTTTTTTTTTTTCCTGGTGCTTCAGTGTAAACTTCTGCATAGGCCATGGATCAATCCTATATATTTTTATGATGTTTTATGCAATTTCCACGTTGCATGTAGAAATAAGGACATCACTGCACCTTTATTTTGCACATGTCTGAAACAGTGGATGAAGAAGACACTTGACATGAGACCTCAGACAACACAGTGTCCAAGACCACCACAGATCATCCCCATGGTCTGGTGTCTGTCACAAAGCCCCTTCAGTTCCTCAAACCAGCTAAAGTGTGTTACATTGTTACACACACTGCAACAGTTTGTCCACTACAGAGACCACCAGGACACACGGGTGTGGACACATGTCCAAACCCCGGCATACACTGAGTATATCTCTGCGGTTATGTGTCTCTTACCTTCAGCACGGGAGCGCAGGTCTGACATGGTTCTCTGGACCGGCGGCATCTCCGCTACACAGACACCGAATGAACCGAGCACCTGTCACACCGTTTCTACTCCGTCCTGTCCAGGAATGTCTCCGGCGCCAGTCACGGGTCAAACAGATGAACGTCTCCACCGTCACCCTCCTCTGTTTTATTTCTGACTGACATTCACGGTTCCGCTAACCGACAAACATTCAGGAGTCCGAGTCACGGCTCCGGGCGGCCGTTAAACAACTCAACACGCACACGCGCGCGCAAATGTGCAAGGGTGGAGAATAAGCGTCTAGTGAGAAACCAGCGCGGCTTCACATGCTGGACTGTACCATTCCGAGCACATAGGGGGGAGACTGTCTAAAAGCGCGCGTCGATTAGATAGTATAGCTAAAACATTCGAGACTGGGAATTGTGTTAGGTGATAAAAAATACTGTGTTAATATATACAACTACATATAGATATAAAGTATAGTTTAATTATTATTTTTTATTATAGTCATTAGAAAGATTCCCCCGTGTTGGTGGTGTATAGGACGTTCTGGTGGAGATTCCCAGCTGCAGTTACTCATTGTTTCGAGAGGGGGATTGCAGAGGGACAATGAGCAGCTCACTACTGCTTCAGACCAGGACTTGGGGCCATCACGACTGTCCCCTTTTCATATTACTTACCATCAGTAATGAGAATTACTTCTTTAGACTGCAGTCAGCAACTTGCACGGTTTTGGGACAAATTGCCACTTTATTAGGTACATTGTATCTACTGTCCTTGGCAATCTTATAAAGGGAAATCCACCATATCAGCACACACTTTGTTATGTGAAAGTGAAAGTGAACTATTTGCCTACACAAAAAAATTTGACCGCTTTATTTAACCCATCCTTCCAGGGGCAGCCGTTGCCTAGTGGTTAGGGAACCAGTCTAGTGACCAGAAGGTTGCAGGTTTGATCCCTGCCCAGGGCAAGACACCTAACTTCCCCAACTGATCCATGCGTGCTGTGGTTTGGGGCTGCCCCCCCTCTCTGGGCACTGCCCTCTGGTGTTCACTGGTGTGTGTGTTTCACTGCATGGATGGAGGTCACATTCCTCTGTGTGCAAGAACAGTAGTTCACCTTCACTTCAGTGAAACATAATCAAATTTGCAAGGTTCAGCCCCAAACTACAGGACAATGTTTGGACAAGGGGACTTCAGTTGTGTCTTCTCCCTTACGAGGAACCTAAGACTGGTTCCCTAACCACAAGCCCACGGCTGCTTGATATTGACTGCAGCTCTCTGTACAAATCTCAGCCCTCTTTTTACATCATCCATGAATGGAATGAGACCACTATAGGATCATCCCATTTAATATTTTAGTAAGACCGTACTCAACAGCAGGTCAAAAACTGGCAGCTGGGCAGCTGTGGTCTTGTGGTAAGTGACCCAGTGGCTGGAAGGTTCGATCCCTGCAATGGTCAAGACAAGACTGAAGTGCCCTTGAGCAAGGCACTTAACCTTCCCGACTGCGCCATGGTTTGGGTTAATCTTGCCCTTCCAGGCAGGTGGGTTCACTGCCCCCTAGTGTGTGGACTAAACACAAGACACACTACCAGTGTCACTTCTGTGGCACATCTGGTTATCAGTCGGGTTATGATGTTCTTTTGGACCTATTTGACTCCTATTGGGGTACAAGCTATTAAGCGATTCTTTTGTCCCAGTGCAACTCTTTCAGGAAAACGTAAAAAGACAGAAAATGCAATGTTTATCTCTATTAAAACCCAGGACATTAGATCATGTTTAAAAACCATACTGCGAAACAAAAACAATTTTACGTAAATGCTATGGTCTCTAATGCACTACAACAAAAGGACTGATTATTGTGTTTTTTTTCATGGCACACTCTATAAATTGTTGTAATCTACCAGCCTAATGGTTGGGTATCATTTCCACTGATGTCTCCTCTCCTCCACATCGCACGTCTGCACAGACATTTTGGGCCTATAGCTCCTGGTGTTGCCTAGCAACAGTGACAAAAAGCCTGCCTCTGATTGTGTGTGCTGGCTTCATCCATGGGTGTGTATTAGTCTAAATAATGGCTCGTGCTCCCAATCCCCCCCTTCTCTCCCACATACACGCACACACACACACACACACACACACACACACACCAATAGCACACATTTACGGGCAAATGCAATAACTACAGTCAGAGTCAGTACATATGATTGCAACACAGACTGGCTTCTGACAAAATCTAAATTGATAACAGCCCTAGACAAGGCATAATTATAGATGGAAGCCACCCAGAATACGCACGATGGAGACATGAAGATCAGGATTGACATCTGTCAGGTCTGAAAGATGTATAGACAATTATAATTTGATTTTCACGTCTCGGTCTCCTGAGGGCTGTGCGGAGAAGAATGGCACTGACAGACTAGAAGTCCTCCCTCGAGAAGTGTGATTAACGGTGCTGTCTTAACAAGATGTAAATGAGCTCCACACCATTTTCTAACATCCAACATCACATATATTTATAGAGCTTCACAGCATTGCCTAAAGCAGCTGTGCTCTTACTGCCTTGTAAATGAAGCTTGCCTCATTTACAAGGCTGTATCATTTGTCTAGTCCGGCATGATAACGTTTTTTATTGCGTACTGAAATAATCTAATAACCTAATATAGCAATGTTCCTGCTCTTGCCTTCTAACCATCATCGTTGTCACCGTGCTCTTTCAGTAAATCTGTGTTTCTGTGGCATCAGCCACTGCAGTACCAAGCTCTCATGACCGTCACTGAAACAATATGTGCTGTAGGAGCTTCCTCCTACATGGAACACAGTTACAAATGCAAATGTCAGGTCATGATATCCATCAACAGCATGAGTGTGAAGCTATTAGTGTCAAGGATGTGTTTTATGACAAGATCTCATCCATGAAATCATAAGCGTGATGGGGAATAGTATTACACACAGACAGGCGGCGGCATTTGTGGGGTTTTTGTCTGTAACTCACTACAATGTATCTTACAAACAGTTATAAGTTATAAGCATTTCATACTAAACTTATTCTCCTTTTACGTCATCTAAACTTTAAATGACCTTTTGAACGTGTGACTCATCCAAAAAAGGGATGTTAGAGTAAATAATTATTACACCCATAGATATTTCACTCATGCTTACTCAATCACTTATGGTGTTTACTTGACATGGGCAAATATCAGCGCCAGTGCATATGAAATCTGCAGTTGGGGAGGTGCTTCACTTTGTGTAAAAACCTTTACAACTGTCACTAATAGGATGCATGGACTCACAGGCTGGGCTAGTATGAAATCAGCCACAGACTCACATCTTCATAACATTCTGATTCTGACCAGGATAACTGAATATAAACAAATGAGCGAAAACAATAAAGCTTTATTGCTTCTCTAATTCTCAATCCCAGACTATCACATTCAATTGCCCAACATTAGACAATATTGTCTGTTTCTCTGACACGTATGGATGCATGGAATCAAAAAAAAACGCACTGAAATTTGAGTCAAAGAGAGTGAATCAGTGATTTGTTTAATGATAAAAAAAATGCAGAGCTTATATAGGCATAAAGAGCATACAGGAAGAGTCAGTAGCTATATAAGGTAGCATCTCATATGATGCTCAATAATGACAGATCGGTCATTACAGATCGATTTGTCTATTGTTACATATATTGATATGTCAAAGAATAAGCGAAGACTTAAACGTTCTAGACAAGACCTGAGTGCAAAGTGTGTGTACCTTAGGGTTAATCGGTTCTGAAGATGGTTCCTGAGGGTCCTGAGTAGAACGTCTAACAGAACACTTCTTTTCCGGTTTCAGCAACACATTACAGAATTTCAGTGAAAATTAACAGAATGTTTTTAACTAGTGGCTGATAATATTGCTTTGTTTCAGAAATGTAGAGAAACAACTGCCTTTGTATCTATTCGCATCATTTTAAACAAAAATCCCGACATACTACAATTTATACTGAACAAATATATAAATGCAACACTTTCCTTTTTGCTTCCATTTTTCATGAGCTGAACCCAAAGGTCTAAGACATTTCTATGTACTGAAAAAGGCTTTTTTTCTCTCAAATATTGTTCAGAAATTTGTCTAAATCTGTGTTAGTGAGCACTTCTCCTTTGCTGAGAAAATCCATCCACATCACAGATGTGGCATAACAAGACGCTGATTAAACAGCATGGTTATAGCACAGGTGTGCCTCAGACTGGCCACAATAAAAGACCACTCTAAAATGTGCAGTTTTATCTCGGCACAATCCCACAGATGTTGCAAGTTTTAAGAGAGCATGCAGTTGGCCTGCTGACTGCAGGAATGTCCACCAGAGGGCCTCGTTGAGAATGTCAATGCTGTGACTCGAGTGGCCCATGGTGGTGGCGGGGTTACGGTATGGGCAGGCATAATGGACAACTAACACAGATGCATATTGAATGTACAGAGACATTGTGACAAAGATCCAACACCACCATGAGCCACTTGACTCACATCATTCCTGCAATCAGCATGCTAAAATTGCATGCTAAAATTGCATGTGTGTTTATATTTTAGTGTATATTATTATACACTGACTGTATACGGGGCAGAACAATACCTTGTTGATTACTGGGGTCCATGGCTTTATGGGGAACTCTACTATCAGCTTGAAACAATTACATTTATTATTATTATTAACATTTATGGCATATGCTCTTATCCAGAGCCACTTACATTTATCTCATTTATACAACCGAGCAGTTGAGGGCCTTGCTCAAGGGCCCTGCAGTGGCAGTTTTGCAGGGGTGGGATTCAAACTCATCCCACACCTTCAGATCAAAAGTCCAATGTCTTAACACAGACTACCACTGCCCAACTGGTACCATGACCTCATCAAATCATGCCACATGCTTCAGTCCTCTAGGGTTCAATTAGTAACCTCACTTGTCTGGTGTCATGGTGTTAACAGGGGAACTCTGTTGGTGGTCTCCTGCTCCTATATCTAATGGAAGCAATGGAATGCTGCACTGACCTATGGGATATGTGTATGGGGCAACACTTACTTCTCTGTTTGCATGTACACTTAAAGCCATATGCTGCTGGTCATGATCATTAAGTATGCATGGACGACAACTGCGATAGCCACTGTGGGTGTAAATGCTTTCTATGATACATATATGTTCCTCGTGCACATGTGACACTCTGGATTGTGAAATGTTAAATGCCCACTCAAATTTGTCCAATTCATCTGTTACTCACGGTCATGCCCCGTTTGAATTGAGCACGCTAGCTATGGTTCAGCCTCACTCACAAGATCACACATCACAACCTATACAAGTGTGGGCGTTTCTAAGCCTGATGTAACACCACGTCATGACCAACATACACAGTGCTATCTTATGACTATCCAATGAGGCAACTTATTGTTCATCAGTCTGTCAAGGTCTGAATTTATCAAGACAGTGGTGAGTCATCATGTAGTGACACAGAAACATCTAAATCTCATGATCAGTTTTTTAGTTTATAGATATTATTTAAGAATTATATTGGCCCTGTGTTACAGATCAGTGGGTGTAATTGCTAAAATCATAAACACTCTTCAGGAAGATGAATAGAAGTTGATCTGTTCCATTCACACATTACCAGCCTATTGTTCAGAATCCAAAACCATAGTGAATGGAAAACAACAGGCGCTTGGTGAACAGAGTAAACAAAGCTAATCTACTCCAGCAAAGGAAAGTGCAATCAGAGTCCGTCAGTCAGTCAGAAATCTGAAAGCACCACCTGCCTTGGCAAAGGGGCAAATCTTTCCATACAACACAATCAGCAGCACCCATTTGTAACAAACATCTTGGCCAGCAACAGCTGAGTATTCACTGGGACTATAAAGCCTGGGGATTAGAGGACAGTCAGCTTAGAGGTTTATTGACCAGTGAGGCTAATTAAAACACAGACACCCTCAGACTTATTTAGTTCATAAGCCATGTGTCGGCCTTTCACTGGATCGGGGCTATTTATCAGGTCAGGGCACCATGGTGGCTGAGTTTTAAATAAATATTTTTATATAATGAAATGTACATAAATCTTCAATATGTTTTAAACATTTACAAAAGATAAGTTTTGAAAAAGATGTAAACAAATACACAGAATAAACACACACACACACACACACGCACACACACACATACATCACAGGAATTTAAGGCACGGGGTCTGGGCTTTACACTGTGCACCAGTGACTCTTGGGTGCCCATAACCCTGTCACTGGCTCACTGGTTGTCCATCCTTTGGACCACATTTGGTACTGACTAACCACTGCATACTGAGAACCCCCTAAAAGATCTACTGTTTTGAAGATGATCTAACACAGACGTCTAGCCATAACAATCTGGCCCTTGTCAAAGTCACTCAGATCCTTACACAAATACCCGTCTTTCCTTCCTCCACTGTAACAATATAATCTGATCTGAGTTACTTTGACTAGGACTAAACTGTGATGGCTAGATGACTGAGTCAGATCATTTCTAAAACAGCAGGTCTTGGGGGGTGTTCCTGGTATGCAGCGTTTAGTACATACCAAAAGTCCTGACAGACAGGCTGACATTTTGGTTTACAATATTAAAAGTGACATTAATTTTCCATTAGGTTCTCAAGAGTGCATTAATTGTAACCTTCAAAATGTTACCCACAAATACATCATCTTCATACTACACTTCCTTTAATATTGAATAACCTGAAAACATCAATCACACCGGAAATCCATGCGTGCCTTTGTTATTCCCATGTGTAATCAGCTCATGACATTCCAGACGTCTAATATCCAGAATAGAACTGACTGTATCCGTCTCACCTGTCAATAGGGATTCAGTGAGCAGGTAGATCAGAGCCTGCCCCCTGCTGGTTCTGTCCGAGCAGAGACCTCTTCACCATTAAAGCTCATTTCACTTGCTCAGTCTCCTTCTCTTAATTAATTAATTTATTAATTTATGTGTAGCAAATATTTGTAATGACATAAAGACAGTCTGGGGATTTTTTCTGCTCGGTCGGATGAAATGAATTCAGGCTATGATGATTTACACTAATTGTATATTTAATGCATACAAACCGTGATTTATTTTACTAACTAAACATCATTTACATTTTATTAGTCATTCTTGTTTAGTTTTACAATATAAAGGAAATAAAAAGAAACCACTGCCTACATCGCTTTTCATTTTGGAGACATGTAGCTGGAATGTATTAGTGGTTTTCAGTGATACTTTTCAGATGCTACTGCTTTCAAGTTTGTGCTCCGTACAACATGTTATTACATGTGTGCAATCCCAACGGAAGCCCGGTTGTAAATTTTAACATATAATGTATAGCACAAGTGTTTAATTTTATCCAGAAAGGCCTGGTGTGGGTTAAGGTTTTCATTCCTGCCAAGCCTAAGTGATTCCACCTGTTTAATTACTAGATCTTGGCTTTCTTGGCTTCTGATTGGTTGGATTAAAAACATACACCCACACACACCGACCCTTCTGGATAAAACTTGACACCCCTAGGTTTGGGTCACAGAAGTGTTTATTCAATTCTGTAACTATTTCTTTGAGTTTAGTTTGCAGTGCTAAGTGAACTGATATGAACCACCCATTGATCACTATGCTTGCACACAGAGCATTTAACCCATCTGTGCATTAAAATACACACACACTACTGACTACACACCACACATGTGTCCGGAGACATGGGCAGCCCCTATCCATGGCACCCAGGGAGCAGTTGAGGTTAAAGTGGTGCCTTGCTCAAGGACACTTCCGTTGTGTTTTCTTGGTTGCAGGGATCAAAATAAGGACCTTCCACTCATAAGGCTGGATCCCTAACCCCAAGTCTATGGCTGCCCCTAACAGCTGTCCTTCTAGGGCTCCTTGCGAACTTGTCAGGAGAGTCTAGCAAGTACTGACAAACCCTGAACCACTAGGTGGCCATGTTTTATGCTTTACAACATCATAGGGAATACAGTTAACTGAAGTTAAATTTACAGTCACCAACATAGGGGAAGTGAGCGCACACGCACACAAACAGGAATGTAAGGCACGAGGTTAGACCACACACAGAGGGATGACTGTGTCCAGTATACACATCATAGGAACCAGAAATAATCAGGGAGTAACAGTGGCATTGTACTTGGGTAATTAGTGAAAATGTGGTTAAGAGTTAACTAAAGAACACCGTTTTTAGAAAAACAGGATGTGTCGGACAAAATCCTTGATCAGTTGTGGAAATAAAGTGCTTCTAAAGCTGTAGGAGGTGAAACACCGCTTGCTTAAATAGCTGTTGTCAAAACATGACAGCTCTGAGTGTTTTTTTTCCACACACTTCCCCATGTCATAAAAAGAAGAAGAAGTAGTTTTTATATGACATGTATACATTACTGCACAATGAAATTCTTTTCTTCATATATCCCAGCTTGTTAGGAAGTCAGGGTCAGAGTCTATCAGCCATGATACAGCATTTATGGAGCAGATAGGGTTAAGGGCCTTGTTCAGGGGCCCAACCGGGGAAACTCACATTTACATTTACATTTACAGCATTTAGCAGACGCCCTTATCCAGAGCGACTTACAAGAGTGCTTAGTTAAATTCTTGG
>JAOVVF010000036.1:13043242-13055248 GCA_028565595.1 Duopalatinus emarginatus | reverse complement strand
AAGGGCACGTCAGTCATTCAATTCAATTCAATTCAATTATATATATATATATAGCGCTTTAACAATGGACATTGTCACAAAGCAGCTTTACAGAAATAATGAAAATGGTCAGATTTACATTTATAGAATTTTTAGAAATGTTATCCCTAATAAGCAAGCCGGTGGCGACAGTAGCAAGGAAAAACTTCTTGAGATGACAAAAGGAAGAAACCTTAAGGGGAACCAGACTCATAAGGGAACCTTCTGTGGGTGACACAGAAGTGTGAATATACAGTCATGTCTTGTTGATTCAGGGATCAAACCAGCAATCGGCCAATAGACCAGTTCTTAACTTTGAGTCATGGCTGCTTGTGGTTTAATCATTACATGTTAAAGAAAGGTATTCAAATACATTTCAGTGGCCTGGAAGATTTCTACGCTGTATATGGCACAGATAATATCTCCAATTATATGACAATATAAGATACTCCAATTGTAGTAGAAGTATCCTGGTGAGAATTACGTGCACTAGATCTTGTAAAAAATGTTTAGAGTTAAAAAGGTTAGGACCGTGTTCTTCTTGGTGGCGCAGTGGGTACGGTTACAGTCTCACATTCTCACAGTTCCAGGGATCCTGATTCAGTCCTCAGTAAACCAACGCTCTGGTTACTATCTGTGTGTCTGGGGCTGAATGGTCACGTCTCTAGGTCACTGAACAGAAGGTCAGGGATTCGAGCCCCAGCATCACTGTTGGGCTCTTGAGCAAGGCCCTTAACCCACTCTGCTTCAGAGCTGTGTAATATGGCTGATCATGTGCTCTGATCCCAGCATCATAGCAGGGAAACATGAAAAAGGAATTTCACTCTGCTGTATTGTCTATATGATGTATAAAGGCAGCCATTACCTTGTGCTCAAGGAACCAACCTTGTGACCAGAAAGTCACTGGTTCGATCCCTGCACCAACAAGACTTGACTGTCCTTAAGCAGACCTAACACCTTAACCCCCAACTCCTCCCTGGGCTCTGTGCAAAAGGTTGTCCACCACTTTGGGCAAGTGTGTTCACTGCTCTGTAGCGAGTGTGTTAACTAGTGTGTTTTTGACTGCATAGGTGGGTTAATTCCTCTGCATGTACAAGCACAGTGGTCAGTGGGTCACCTCGGTTTTCACTGGGTTCTCTGGTTTCCTCCTATTTCCCACCAATGACACTGTTGACTCTAGATTTCCCTAATGTGTGTATATGTGTGAAAGTGAAAGTGAAAGTGAACTGCTTTTCTGCCCACTGTGCAGTGAAATCTGCATTTAACCCATCTGTGCACTAAAACACACACACACACACGCTAGTTAACACTAGGGGGAAGTAAACACATGCTCAGAGCGGTGGGCAGCCCCTTATCCGCAGCACCCAGGAAGCAGTTGGGGGTTAGGTGCCTTGCTCGAAGGCACTTCAGTCGAGTCTTGTCGGTTGTGGCGATCGAAACTGGGACCTCCTTATGTGATGGGCTGGCATGTCGTCCAGTGTGTATTCCGTCATAGAGGCCAGTGTTTGGAATTACCACAGTCCCCTAACTGCACCCTGGGCGCCGTGGTTTGGGGCTGCCCCCCGCTCCGGGCAAGTGTGTTCACTGCCCCCTAGTGTTCACTGGTGTGTGTGTGTGTTTCACTGAACGGATGGGTTAAATGTGGAGGTCACATTCCTTCTGTGTCCAAAACACAGTAAGGCAAAATAGTTCACAAAAAAAAACAACATGTAGATTATTGAGTATTGGGAATATATTAAATCCTTTTATAGATCTTTGTGTAGTTACATCAGAGAGTTCCTAGTAAAAGCTAAGAACCTTTAATTATCCAAAAATACTTAAGGATGCTTTTTGTTCTAAAAGTGTCATGAATTAATTAACACATTCATTTGGCAGACACATTTATCCCGAGTGGATTACAAGTGAGGTGGAATCCAATACAGGAACAGAGCTGTTGAAGGAGCTGACAGTGATCTTAAGACAAATCAAGTCAAGGATGTGAGACAAATGTGAAAGAGCACTGAGGTCTGAGTTACGGCATGGTTACGTACAGATGCATCAGTAAACTGCCATAAATTATGGATATTTGGATATTATGGAATGTCATGTGAATAATGGATAATGTCAGTATTGCTTTAGCAAATGAAACAGCACACACACACAAACACACAAACACACACACACACATCTGTCTTACTGTCCGTATGAGGACCCACACCCACACACATACATTCATTATCCATGAGTCATATGTCGCACCGGTGTGACTCTCATAGCACAAACCTGCTCTAGTTGCCCAATTAAAAATACCCCACACTTTCACTGCCTTTCTCTGATCTGTGTGTGTGTGTGTGTGTGTGTGTTTTACTCCACAGAGGGTACAGCACCCTCAAACATGCCAGACGTGTGGTGGCTTTGCCTTCATGCCCTGCTCTATGTGCCATGGCAGCAAGATGTCTGTGTTCAGGAACTGCTTCACAGACTCATTCAAAGCCCTCAAGTGCACCGCATGCAACGAGAACGGCCTTCAACCGTGTCCCAGCTGCTCCCACTAAGTGCCTGCACACACCTTCCTCCGTCTTCTCACTCATCATTCGCCATGTTACGGACTGTACCAGAAAAAGAAAAACCCATAAAGAGACAACAGCGTTTTCCTCTTCTGGTGGGGTTGTTAATAAATATTGTTTTTAAGAAAGCCTGTAAAAGCATTTGATTCTTCAATAACTGTATTTGATGTCACAGCTCGTCCGTGATGATTCGCTTATCAGGTCATTTAATACTCCACAACAACAGTCATTTCCAGTCTGTAGTCAGATTGCATGTGTCCTATTACACTATAATGCTGTAATCCAGTAACAAAAAAAATAAATAAATAAAACCTTGCCAGGAAATCAGAAATACAGCTCACGCTTTCTGTAACCCCAGAACATTACGAGCCGAAATTCAACAAAGTGAGATGACGGATGTAGAAAGAAGTGTGAGCTCACAGGATACATCCACTAACCCAGCTTCATTTGCATCCATGCAGGGACCTCGAACATTCAAATCAATTCCTTTTACACTCACTGAACAGAACATGATTCAACTAGTCAAACATAGATTGCATTATTTTAATGGTACCATATATGCCTGGCATCCCAGATGTGTTCGGGTCACGTTGAGATCTAATGATATATTAGGCAGCAAGTGAAGTCAGTTCTTAAAGTTGATGTGTTGGAAGCAAGAAAAATGGGCAATTATAAGGATTTGAGTGACTTCGACAAGGGCCAAATTCGCTGCTAATTATAAGATCTTGATGATAATTATAATAAATTGAAATTCTAATAATAGGTTGTGATTTCCATCACTATATGTGCACCTGCTGGTTATGCTTCATGATCCCTGACCTCAGATGTGTAGATCTGAGATCTGCATGTTTTTAACCCTACATAATAGTACATGGGTTTGAAATAAAGTAACTATGCAGTAACCACTAAGGATTTACCATGGAAGCACTTTTTATACATATTCCTCCTATTTTGGGAAAATTAAATGGCTGCTCATATGTGACCAAAGTGGTGCTACAGACCTGCTGATGCTGTCTCTCATGTACCCATGTCTACCATTCCAGTTACTAACAACTGTTATTACAGAAGACCTAAGACAATTTGTCTTTACCTGTACACCATCTTTCAGCACACATCAGTAGATATGAAAAGTAACTCATGGGTGTGTCAACCATGTAGTAATGTGTTAAGCACGAACATGCTAATGGACTAGGACCAAACCGGCTAGGAGTTTTTACTGGACAACAAAATGATGCGACTTCGCCTTCAGTGAGCGTATGTTTATTTTAATAAAGTCCAGACTGAAAGCAACAAGGCTGCGTTAGATACTAATACAAGGATCTGCTCAGGTCTATAGGTCACTCATTGTTTTGTATTGACTGTATTTTGCACTTAAATATCACATTTCAAAATTTAATAGTTCTCAGTCCATTTATCTTCACAGAAATGAAGTGTATTTTATATATAATAGAATATACATCTATAATATATAAATGTATTCTATACATTTTTCTATATATAAAAAGGTAAAAGCATTCTGCATGTAATATATGTATATATATTATTTAGTACATTTTATTTAGGTTTAAATCTCAAGGTGCTACAGATGGAAAGCAAGAAAAGCATACCAGCAGAGGGGGAAAAAAAATAAAACACATAAATAAAACACCCACCATGCTCCATGTCTATCAAAAAATTGAAGAAAAAACATTTCTAAAGTAAGGCATGTAAATAACACACCAATTTTTACACAATATCGATTTTAAAATATAAGAAAAAATCTTTAATAAAGTAAAACGTAAATAAAACACCAATTTCACACCATATCAATCTAAAAATTGAAGAAAAACCGTTAGCTTAGTAAAAAAACAAAACAAATAAAACACCAATTTTTACACAATATCAATCTTAAAATTTAGGAAATACCTTTACTAAAGTAAAACGTAAATAAAACATCCATTTCAAATATGAGAAAAGCCTTTCTAAATAAATACAAACCACATAACCAGTCAAAATCAGAGCACAAAAGCTGAGCACCGGATCCACCTTTAGATGATTACAATCCACACTGGATACTGATGCATTCAATACGTTACCATCAGAGCACAAAATCCCAAATACGTCTAATTCCTTTTAAAGGTGCCTTCGTTCCTTGTTAGCCGATGGTTGATGTCTCATCAGATTGTTCCACATTGACACAGTAGAGACGAAGGACTGGAGGATGGAGGGAGGGAGAGACGGTGCTGTATTTGGTCTCTGTGCTCTCATAGCCCTGTACAATGCTGCTTGATTCCGATGCCACAAGGCAGCATTGTAAAGAGGCTCAAAGCACAGAGCAGGAGAGCAGCGAAAAGCGGTTCTCCACATGGCACTGGAGGATGGATGGGGGGAAAGTGATGATGGTGCTGTCTTCTGAACACATACAGTCATGAATCAGAGCAGAGAAAGCAAAAATGAAGTCATGGTCAGCTGCGCCCCCACTGGTGCGCCTACAGAGGGAAAAGAAAAGGTTAGAGACGTAACAGCAGATATGGACACGGATATCAGGTGTGTAGGGGACATCAGTCAACATGGACATGCATGCATGATGAAAAAGGGTGGATAACCTGGATTTCTTGTGCATCACATTATTTTCTAAAAAATAGACATTATTCCTATTATTATTATTATTATTATTATTATTATTATATATTATAGGTCTACATTATATATTATTATTATTATAAATATATATATTAATATTTATTTAAATACAAGAACAAACATGATCTAGATTTTTACACACACACACACACACACACACACACACACACACACACACACACACACATAACAGACAAATGCTTGATCAGTGATGGAGAAAGGACATGCAGCAGATGCAGCTCGGTCTACATCCACCTTCCTCTTTCTTCATCCTCATCCACACACACACACACACACACACACACACATATAGGCTACATACATTTTGATCCCCTTGGCTCTCCTATAATTAAGATCTTCCTCTGCACACTGCAAAAAAAAAAAAAACACACAACAATATAAGGTTTAAATCCTTTTTGCCCGACATCCTACACGTCCATGTCGTCTCTCCGAGGCTGCTGAAATCCGTCACACCGTGTGAGAAGCCCGTGAAGCGCTTGATGGACGGCTGGAGTTCCCGTGGGCTTCCTTAATGGAAAGCGACCTCAGCCAATCAGATCGCACTAGGCGTCTGGAGCGCACGCGGCTGACCAATGGCACGAGGGTATTTTATTCCAGCTCATAGATTTCACTCATACATGGGGGAAAAAATGCATATAATAAGAAATAAGGGTGAATATTCTCTGCAAGAATCATAGGGAAAAAAATAACAGGGACAGAGATGAAGGACAGATTTGTTTTTTTTTAACATTAATCAGTTTATTTAATTAAACAATTATTTAGAGGTTTAACCAAATCTACAAATGAACACCTAAAATAGCCCAGACAGAAATGATATATATTATATATGAGGATATATATGTACACAAGGCAAATAAATAATTTAGTCCAGACTGAAAGATTTATCCGGTTGAAAAATAAACACGGATCGAGACCAGAATTTTGGTTCACAACAGGTTTTCACCCTCATGCAGGAGTCAAGCAAGCGGTCAGATGTGAAGCTCACAGTACAAAGAAGAACCAGAGTAAACTAACAGGACAGCACAATGTATTTACAGCTCTGTAGTGCATTACAGAATTCACTGCATCCTTAGTACCTGCCTGGACAGGGTCACACTGGTAGCTGGCTTGTTCATGTTAGGAGATAAGGAACCAAATGAATTTGTGAGAAAACAACAAAAGCAAGTACAAATAAAAATAATAACAGCACAAAGTCATTTCTGGTGATGTAGCGGAGGTTGAGAAATGGTCCGAGCCTTCTAGTTTAGACCACGCCCACTGGGTTAGAATCTGAACACATAGTTGTAATACTAAACAAATGCAGACCAATGTGTCACATTAAAAAAATGGCACATATTTAAACCATATCTGCACACCCTTCCATAAAACGTTTCCTTGGCATGGGTGTGGTACCATGAACTGTAAGTGAAAGTGAACTACTCTTTTGACCACTTTGCAGTGGTATCAGCCTTCGCATTTGACCCATCAGTGCAATGAAACACATATATGCAGTAGTGAACACACCAGAGACACACAGTGAGCACACAAGCCCAAGCAGCCTCTATTCACAGCACCCAGGGAGCAGTTGGGGGTTAGGTGCCTTGCTCAAGGGCACTTTAGTCACGTCTTGTTGGTTGCCAGGATCGAACCTGGGACCTTCTAGTCCCAAGGCTGGTTCCATAATAGATGTCCCAATGTATGTTTAGTACACACTTATGTGTTATGTGAAAAGGTTAATTTAATGTTCCTTATAAAACAATCCCATCAGTGGAGCTTAGGAGTACTAATAGGAGGCTAATTAAACATGAAAGTGAACTAGTTGCCTGCTGTGTTTTGCACAGAGGAATGTGACCTCCACATTTAACCTATCCATGCAGTGAAACACACACACACTGGAGAACACTAGGGGGCAGTGAACACACTTGCCAGGAGCAGGATTGGGGGGCGGGGTCATTTATTCACAGAACTAATTAGGTAAAAAAAAAACACTATTAGACTTCTATTGTACACTTCATGTAAATAGCCTTCTGTTTATTTCTCATGTAACATGTCTGTTGGTTACAGACGTCGCTAGAAATACTTTTCAGAGAACCTCAGTATTAGTAGCCGATAATGCAGGATGGTTTATTTCAACATTGACATTTATTCATTTTTGCATATACAGAATTTTTATCCAGGCACAAGATACAATCCAAGTATAAAGCCGAGCACCTCCAGCAGACCAGGGATTCGCAGCCACAACTTTTTTTTTTATTAGCTCAGAACCTTAACTGCTAAAACGTCACTTCTTCGTTTTTCTGAATAAACTAGATAGATTATTTTACCACCTGGGACTAAAACCCAAACAGGTCTTTCCTCTGTGTTTATTATGTTATTTTCTAATCACTTAACTGATTAGACCGATACCGTGTTATCCGTGTGGTAGTGTTGTTAGCTGAGGATGAGTATAAACAGATGAGGAGCAAAACGTGTACTTTACATAAATAAAATGTTTTGAAAACCGCAGCAGTCTGATCCTTTATCAGACATTCTCCCATCAGTGTGATAATATCGGGGTATTCAAATATATACTTCTGAATTCTTAGGAATACCCTGCCTTGGTATCTAATCCTAAGGATTTTTGCCATGTGGTAGTTTGTATTATAAGGATGTAAGTACTAAAAGGACTTACATGGCAGCTTTGGCTGTCGTTTTGTGATGAATGGTAAAGCATGTGACTGGGGTTCATTTGATATTGGCTCCTTTGAGGTACTTTTACTTCAGTATCTTTACTCTCATTCATCCAAAATAACAACAAAAACTAATAATAACCAGAAATCTTAAAAATACTATCACAATATGTGACTTATATCAATTTTGAATTACTGTAACTAATTAATCCAAACACTTTACTCAGTGAAATCATCATAACCTGATGGGAAAAAATCTTTTTTTCAGTATTTTTTTAGTATATTTTTCAGTATTATTATATAATCTATATAATATAATCTTTGAAACATCTTAAGGGATTTGTCAAAAATGATTTTCAGCATTTTCAAACCTATTCGTCACTCATCCTTGTAGTCTGCACTAACTTATCCGAGATTAAAACATTTGCAGAGTATAATATCTATTTTTTTTTTTTACTAGGGTGCCGGTCTTGTTGAAAGGAGTGAACTCGGCTTACACAGAGTTTTGTCATACAGCCAGAATGCTTAAAACAAAAACTGAAAACCTGCTTTACTTCTTTTGTCATATATCTATGCATCATCTGAGAGTACTGTTTATGGAGCAGCTCATGGCTTTCATATCAAACTAAACACATTTAATAAAGACATAAGAGTTCCTACATCAGCAGTACGACATTAAAACACGAGTCGACTTCATGAGGATAAGCTTAAAGGGTCTAATGTATGAACTCTATTGGACCTAACGGAACACCTTCAGCTCAGATGATGAGCTTACAAAAGTATCGGAATCAAGGATTGAGCGAGCGCTACAGTGACATGGTACTGATGAAAAGTAAGACTTTGTCTGGATGGTGGGTCAGAGCTGGTTCCACAGAGCTGCAGAACCACCTAAAGCTCCTTCAACTTGGTCAGCTTCTTCACTGGCACAAAGATGCTGTGATCTTCTGTGGCCTCCGAGTGTCACAGGATCTCCAGATCGACATGCCGAACCTCTGGATTGCGTTGCTGTGTTTTTTGAGGAAAGAAAAAGAACGCTGTCAGTATCGGTGTGAAATATCACCTGGAAGAGGAAAACGTTACAGACAGAAGTTTTCACCAGCTGGAAGAACTGCTACAGTCCCAAAAGTACTGCAGAAATAAGCATGTGGATAATACAAGCATAGGGGAAAAACAAGGAATATGAGCAACTTCGCCCTAATAAGACAGCCTGTGTACTATTCCACCAACTGCAATATACATATAACATATACTTCTATTATACACTACGTTTCTAGGACTCCAACCATGCATGCATATTGCACAGCAGTGTCTGTATGATGCACTGGATGCATTTTTAACTATGAATAAAATGGTCCAATTCAAACAAATGCACACTCGGCAGGATATCAATATTGATTAACAAAATTTTTTTTATATATACACTGAAGTGCCTGAAAAACTGTTACGCCAGTTTAATACTTGGTATGAGCGACTACAGAAACATGTTTCCTGCTGAAAAAGGCCAAACCCATCAGAAAGAATGCAGGACATGAACAGGTGTAACTGGTCAGAAAGGAGACGCACACAGTGTTCAACTGTCGGTGACGTTTGCAGACGTACCAGGAGTCCTATGGAATGCCAGTTAAACTTAGGCTTAAATAGATGTCTATCATGTTATATGCACTGTCGGACGCAAGCAATGACGTGCATAGGTGGCGTTGCTGTGTGGTTTGCATAGGCTCATCTTCTCTGGCACCTCAGTGTACTTTTACTTTATACGATCACTAAATGATAACGGCTATATCTAAAATTTGTAAAGTATGTAATATAACGCATAATTCTACTGAAGTAAAATGAAATATTAAGAAAGGGATTTTATTTATCGGCTTATTTTAAGAGGTAAAAAGGTAAAGTGTGCACAGCCTGCTCAGTCTGTGTTTTTGTGTGTGTTTGTGTGTGTGTGTAGCACTAAATCTACACTGACAATACAGGTCAGCTTTCATACATGAGAGGACACAGTGCTCAGTTGATATAATGTCTGCAAACAGATGGACAATACGAACCACTCTCATGGTAGGCTGAGAAGGGTAAAGACCCGCATGCTTCACGTGTTCATACTCTTAGCATAAATATAGAAATGTAACAATAAATGACCTTGAGTTCTTTTTCCAGCCGGTCCACTTCTGCTCCCAGGGTGTCAATAATGTTCTCCCCGTGCTTCAACATAAAGGCCTCCAGCTCTTCAGGTGTTTTCACCTGCTGAATTTCCTACAACCAGAAAATACACAGCTCAATTTGTGTTACACAAGATATACACCAGTACACAGTGTCATTGTCCTGGATGTACATTAAGGATCTGCTCGATGTCCTGCTTTTCCAAATAGGACCGCGTAACCACCCGTCCGTCAAAGTCCACCTCAGCCTTGAAGCGCACTTTACTCAGTCCCATGTCTGTAGCCTTCACGTCATGAATCGCTCTGAGAACGCAACAGAACAAACACCAATGCATGTGCATTCATTATCCATGGACTGAGCATACAGACTGCTCTGCTGGTTTGTATACGATTTGTAAAGATTTACCTCACCGCAGGGTCGTTCTCCAGGAACTCTGTTAGTTTTTGCACATGCTCAGCTTTGATGGAACGACCCAACAGAGCCTCTGTATTGGTGTAGATAAGGAAGGCTGAGACGGTGCCCAGCAAAGTGCCCACACCCAGGGAGCCCAAACTGTCATAATAAGGGTTACCTAAAACAGGGAAATTGCATCAATAATCAGTAGCTTTCGATCTTTGTTTAGTCATAGCAACACTCACAGTGACCGTTAAGAAAGTCATGGTCAACCTGGGAAGGTTTTCAGTCCAGATATTAATACATATTACACCCTTGTGCTGTTAAATTGATAAAGATGTTGATTAGTTTTCTGTAATAGCAACCCTGACAACAATGTTTGCTGTGTGGTGATAAAATGTATGTAGTGTATGTAAAAAAAATAAAAAATACTACAGGAAAGATGACAACCTGCACCTAATACCTGGGTCACACACAGAGACCAGCATGTTCATACATCCATGTTAATCTCTCCTATGTTGCTGTGGCCGCTTAAGATGCAATCAGCAACTGACTGTTAACTACAACTATCACCTGCATCACACACAGACCAGCATCTTCCCTACACCCAAAAACCGCAGACAACCACTTTCTTGTGAACTCTTCATAGCGGTCATCAGGTGGGCATCTCCCTTCCTCAATGTTTTGCTGAATCACGCCCACGACACCTCCGGAAGGCTAAGAAGTCTGGCATCCCAGACCCACTCTCCTCCAAGTTCACCTCACAAACCTACTACTTATGTTCCACTGTACATACTATACACACCACCCATTATACACCCAATGTAAATCCACCGGTGGCTACGGCTATATGTAGGATTTCCATTTAGGATTTACCCATTATACTATTTCTAAATATTTAGTTGTTCCTTGACCTTTTCCACTCATCCTTAAACCCTTTCAGCTACATCTGACAATTCATTTACAGCCATCGTTAATTCCAAATTCAGTGAGCAGAGACTAGGTGGACTTTGATACAAAACCCCTATCTCTACTGGTCTAATATGTGCCTGCCACCCACGCTCTCTCATTTCAGCTACTAGCTCTAAATACTTTACTTTCTTCCTTTCATAAGCTCTCTCAACTTTATCCTTAAATCAATAAAACTCATATTTATCCCCTCCTTAAATTTGATGTCAACAAACTATAGTTGTAGCACGTTTTAGCACGATATCTATACTAAAGAGCCGGACAAACTAGTACACACAGAAAAAAAAAAAGACTGGTGGTGGCTCCATAATGCTAAGGAGGATTGTTTAGCTGGCCATGGAACCGACGGTACATCTACAAACGTCTGACAGGTGAACGCTGTGTGTGCCTCCTTTCTGATATAGTTACACCCGTTCATGTCTTGCATTCATTCTTCTTCCTCCAACAGGACAATGCATTGCCACATATGTCTAGAGATGCCAAATTATGGTTAGAGCAAAACTTATGTGGGTTTGGGGTTGTCATTCCTACCCAAGACACCAGATCAGAGACATCTGGGATGCCATGTAACACACTTTGGACAGCAGAAATGCATATGCAAGCTTGTGGAGTGTTAGACTGGTGTACCAATTCTT
>JAOVVF010000036.1:13012862-13022982 GCA_028565595.1 Duopalatinus emarginatus | reverse complement strand
ACTGGATCTTCTAGCTCGAGGAGAGAGGGAGTGGTCACTGGGTCTTCCAGCTCGAGGAGAGAGGGAGTGGTCACTGGATCTTCTAGCTCGAGGAGAGAGGGAGTGGTCACTGGATCTTCCAGCTCGAGGAGAGAGGGAGTGGTCACTGGATCTTCCAGCACGAGGAGAGAGGGAGTGGTCACTGGGTCTTCCAGCACGAGGACAGGGGAAGTAGCCACCAGTTCGATGGCAAAGGAAGTAGCTGCTGTCTCCTCCAGCTCGAGGACAGAGGGAGTGGTCAGTTGTTCCTCCACCATATCCACAGGCGCTGCAATAAATTAGTTTCATGTCACTCAGAATTTATACTTTAGTATTCCATTGCACATTTAAAACTAACCGCCAAGTTTATTATTTAGTATGTAACATTATTATAAATATAATACTGTGTTCCTGTCATGGGACAGGAAGTAGAATGGTGTAGGCCCCTCTCTAGCCTGGCGAAGTGCAGGAACTCTACATGGCATTAATGCCTTAAGGTTCTGTAAGAACGTGGTGTTTAAGGCAGTTGTTACTGGACTAAAAAGGGAAAACACATCAGTAACTCACCGTCCCCGAGTCGTCTCCGTCTGGACTGAGTGTACTGCTCCTGGAGCTGCAGCGTCTCTTCGCTCCCGGTCCTCACCGCTGGAGGTGCAGAGGCGGGACAAGAAGGACACCTCAGAGGCGGAGCAGGAGGGAAATCCCAGAGGTGGGACAGGAGGGAAATCCCTGAAATGGGGCAGGAAGGAAATCCCAGAGGCGGTGGAGGAAGGATGTACCAGCAGCAGTCCAGAAAAGCCATCCTAGCAATCCCAGAGGCGATGGAAGAAGACAACTCAATTAAAAAATGCGATACTGTAATGTAATGTAATGTAATATAATACAATATAATGTAATGTAATAATCAAATGTTAGATGAGGTGCACTGATAAAAGGACAATGAGTGTTGTAGTGTAGAAATAAAGGCTGGATTTGTTGAAAGTTGATCCTCAGCACGCGTGAAGTTCACTGATGAAAACGTCCGTGGGAAATGAACACAAAATTATGAACACAACATTTAAATCACCGTGGTGATCGGAGGTCACGTGATTTACGTCGTTTTCTGATTGGTCCAGAAAGTTCTCAGCGGGAAAATTTTTTTTATGATTTGACCTCGCGACTGCGTAAAGGTCACGTGATTTATGCAGCTTTTTGATTGGTCCAGAAAGTTCTCGGCAGGAAATTTCAACAGAATGTTATGATTCGACTTCCCAAATGCGTGAGGAGACATTGAGGTCAAAACAAATTTAGGTCAAAGGTGAACATCCGGGTTTTTTAAGGAAAAAGTTATTCATTTGTAGTTGCAATAGTAAAATAAATGAATAAATGTTGTAAAATCATTATTATTATTATTATTATTATTATTATATAAGTAGTAGTGAAAGTGAACTGTTATGAAGTAGTAGTAATAGTACTAGAAGTACTGGTGGTAAAGCAAATACTAATTAAAATTAGCACTAGTAAAAATAGTAACAACATTAAGTTAATAATGATTATTATTAGTTTATTATTAGTAGTTAGTAGTTACTACTGCAACAGCAGTAGTAAAGCAACTTAATACTAATTGGTGTTAGTACTAGTACTGATAGTAACAATAGCAAGATGGTGAACGAAGATGAAGAAAAGGTGAAGCAGGAGAAGGTTTTTTCATCAGCTTCTTACAAACACAAAGCAAACCATTAAATAAAAACCAAATGGTTTTGGCAAATGATAATGAAATAAAACTCGAATCAATCTGTAAAGAAGTAATAATGACAAAAACATTTTTAATCAAGTTTTATTAGATCTGCTTCTGCAACTCAATGCAAACCCAATCGCTCAATCCAGTTTCAGAATTTATTTACACTTTCACTGAATTTTTCCCTAAATAACAGAAAGTGCATATCTTACATGGTGCAAGTAAAACAAAGGACCCGATACAACAGGCTGTAATTAGGTCCATAGCACTACATACATGTAGGAAGCATATAAAACAGTCCTTCCAGTTATATCATTTCGTCATATAGTCATAATGAGACTCACAGTGTGTTTTCTCATTTTACCTGGTCCCTTTTTATGGCATCAATAAGCATGGCCATTGACACAATCACACAATCATTATCAATTTTGCTCTAATGCACAATTTCCGCAGACTTAAAGTGTAAAAGATAAAAAAAAAAATTCAGTTCAATGTAGATATTTAAAAAAATACGAAAACAAAATCTGTTTAAAATTACCCTTTAACCCATTCAGCTGTTTACTTAGGGACTTATGCTAATTAAACCTTATACACTATGTTAGATTTTGAGCATTTACAAATGTTAATATTACTATGATAAACAGACTGACACATGCTGTAAATTATAGCTCTTCCACAGAAGAAAAGGTCTGGGGGTTGACTTCGATTAACCTAAAACGCAGTATATTTATGAAAAAGGCTATATGGCGGCTTTAAGATGAAACTTCAATTCCTTATCATAGCAAACAAACATTTTAAAAGCTGAAAATCTAAACCTTATTGTACAATGTCTTTGTTGTATGAGTATACATATCCCTGATGCCCTTACAGTAAACAGCATAAGGTGCATTTTGTCAAGTTCTCCCAAGTGGAGCAAGTAAAAATCAGGCTCACGTTACTGGATTGTTACAGAACGGGCACGATTGATATGATGCATTGTATACATATACAATGTCCAGCATTTTGCAAATATTCTCCTGATATATTTAGCACTAAAATAATAGATTGACAGAAAATGCAGTAATAAAAATAAAAACACATGAAGAAAAGAGGCTACTATACAAACACTGCACAATGTCCCCCTGACTATTATTGCTATATGTTTCCTTTAATCATATACCAAGTGCAAAACTTATGTCTGATATTCCAGTTAATACTTATTTTTTTATACTTCGTGCAATCCACTTTATGCGTGACTTATTCTGAATGCTCATTTTGATAGGCGACATCCAGAAACCTGTCCGTTGTTCTTTTTCTGTATAGCTGTTGTAATAAATAGGTATCAAATAAACTGTACAAATATGGCACATGATCATTGGAAGAGTACTAAAACAAATTCAGATGCAACAAGTATATTACACTTTAGATTTCAAGTGTATTAGGCAAACGTGGTGTTGGCTGTAGACAGTCTCCACTGCCGCTGCTGGAGATGTAAACATGCCTGAAGGTTGCACATTGTTCCAGTATGCCATTTTAAAAGTCCTCTGCATAGAAGGGTAATGCCCAGTCTCTTCACAGGTCCGACAAAGCCTCAGCTTTTCCCACTGGTTTCAGTATGATTCCTGAAATATAAAACAGGTAATGAACTTCCCATTTAAAAAAAATGAAATTGAAATTGAAATTATTTTTAAAAAATTACCTGAGATTTCCAGCAGAGGGAGTAAGATTGGTCTTCCCTTTCTGCAACAAAGCTGGTGATACCTGGGGGCCTTTTCTGAATGAGTCCTCCTTCATAAAGAGAACACACCCAGGAGTGATTTACTAATATAATCTAAACCATCTCAAGTTTACACAAAGTGACCTCTTTCCCTTCCTATCAGTGAGGTGAATTTGTCTTCACCTTCACATTGAAACACACCTTTTTGATATGAGTGGGCTTGGTAACAGGACGAGGTGGTGGAGGTCTGCTGGGAGGGTTTGGTCTAGGTTTTGGTGGCACTGATGGGGATGGGTGTGAGCTGGAGCTGGTCTCTGACAGTGGAGGACTCTTCCGCTGAAGAGCGTATGCTGGGACCGGTGGTGGTTTGACCATTGGCCGGACACTTGAATGTCTCGATCTTGGTGTACCAGTAGGAGTTGGCTGCTGGGTAGCATCCTGTAAAAAAATCCCAACAATATAGTACTTTGCAGTATTAAAAATTTCAGTGCAGCCTACTGATACTGAGGGTAACATATTACCGTTTTGTCCGTGTTAGGTTTCTTTAGCTGGAATGTTGGGTTGGTGTGATTGCTAGCAACCGTTTTGGAGACTGATGAAGATGGAGCACTGAAATACAAACCGAAGTGAATATGTCTAAAACACTTGAATGATGCATGAATGAATATCAGCATGCTGCAAATTTCAGTATTACTTGATGGTTATTTGAGGAGGTGGGTGAGCCACGTCTTTTAAAGAATGAAGCTTCCGCTTGTAGCACCAGCGGAGGAACAGAATTCCCAATGCCAAGGACGGAACCACAAGGAGGAGCACCAGGAGAGCAAGTAAGCTGCCTGCAACATCAAAGAAAACCACAAGCAGCTGACAGTGTATTTTCCTCTTTTACCCTTCTTACAGTCTTTACCACATCAGTGAACACTGGTATATGGAGGATGCGGAATGATGACAAAAACAGAGTTTGTTTAATAAAACATGCAGTAAATACTTCCTGAAGCGAAGTAAATACTTCCAAATATATATATGTATGTGTATGTGTGTGTGTGTGAGTGTGTGTATATATATATATATATATATATATACTTAAAATATTTATAGATAAAATATGAACAAAGAATAAATTCATTCATTTATTATAGCGGAGGAATTATCTTAATCCAGTATTTGTTAGCTTAAACAACAATTACCTATCTATTACACATCTGGGACCAATATAAGAAATATGTCTTATATACATATATATCTATTGTTTCCATTTGTTTTGAATAATTGGTTCACCTCTGCTTCTAAGATGTGTTTGTTGTAGCTAATGCATTGAACCAGATGTTTTTCATTAACAGTAATTCCATATGACAACAATTCCATATGACAGTCTAATAAATAACTATAATCCACCTGAGTGGCACCGTTTCGTCTTGTCTACTGTAAATTAAGGTGCTTTCACATTTCAAAGCTATTTGTCTACAATATTTATAATCGATTTTTGAAGCAAAAACATTTAGAAAATATAAAATAAGAACTTGGAATAAGGTTTTAGTCTGACAGTGACATTGCTTTAATATCTCAAACTTTTCTCTCACTTATATGGTGTGATAAAATATGTTTATAACATTAACTCAAGACAGAAACGTATAATTCTAAGATCTTAAATGTTGAAATGTTGATAGTCCATTCGATGAAGATAAAAGAAATTGGGGGAAGTTTAAGTGTATCAAAAATACAAGCAGAACGCATGTATATATGTATGTATGCTTGTCTGTATGTATAAATGCATATTTAAATGTTTTGCCCACATTGCCAGAACTTGCCACCATGTCAGTCTGCATGTATGGATGCATGTCTGTATGTATGTATGCATGTATGTTTGTATGCATGTACGTATGTCTGCATATATGTTTGCATACATGTATGTATTTATGTATGTATGCATGTAGGGTTGCATGCATGTATGTCTTCATGCATGCAAGTATGTATGTATGTCAACATGCATGTATGCATGTATATGTAGATGTTTGACTCACCTCTTGTTGTCACAGGCCCACTGTCCACACTGCCACCATTTCCTTTTTCCTTGCAGTAAGGTGGTGCCCAACCTGGGTCACAGTGGCAGTTATGATTGTTGTTACACATCTATCAAAGGAAACATAAAAATTAGTTAACAGCTCCATAATCACAACCACATCAGTATTATAAAATCTGCTCATGTATTTCACATGTCTCTCTCTCTTATCTTGTTGAACACAGTCAACAGACTACTCATGTTAAAAAAGTTAATAATGAAGTGGGACATTTTAACCTTGAGAAGTGCATAAACCCACTTATGACCTCCTGCCAGCACTGTGCATGTAATCACCTTACCTAAAGGGGATCCCTTCCTTTCTACATTGTATTGTGTGTAATCTGTTGCAGGACTGAAGGGAAGCTGTGAGCTAACATGGTGACAGGGAACAGGAAGTTGCTCTATAAAGCCAAACCACCCACATGGGCTAAAGATTTGGCACATCAACAGAGGCAGTGCACCATAGTGAGCACCTACCCCATGGCCATGACACTTGGCGTTGCATTCATCCGCTTGCAGGAAGGATGCGTTGCGACATTCCCCACCAAAACAAATCTGCTCAGAGAAAGACAGACAGGCAAAAAGAGAGAGAGAGAGAGAGAGAGAGAGAGAGAGAGAGAGAAGAGCGTGAAGAGCAAAAGATAAATGACAGCATTAACCTAAATTGTAAATGGCAATAGTGCTTGTTACCCCAAGTACACTTTACTTGAACTCAGTACTCACTGCATTGTCCCCACACTTGGTTCCTGTCATAACCAACCCAGGGTCAAGCATGTCTCCGAGACTCTCATCTCCTTTCCCAGGCCGGTACACATGTGTACCCCGACACAGAATCTGGCGGTGTCCAAGACGGATAGTGGTGTCGATGGAGACAGCGTTGGTTTCGATAGGCTTGGTGGCAGCGCTCTGACATTGTATCTTGCCGCATTTAGCGTCCCTGAGATGAAAACTTACATAAATGTGTGTCGTTCCATTTTTATTTTCAGTCATCATTTTCAGTTTCTGTGAATGATGCTCACCTATTAGTACAATTCCTGTATTTCCCCATGAGATTCTTGCCACAGTTTCCATAGGCATCACCAGCTATGTTTACTCTGGTGAAGCACAGATCCGGAGCAGGTCGGGCATCTGAAAGGGGACACAGAGAGCCATGTGCTTTCTCATGTGCTTCACAGATGTTAAAATTAACAAATGAAACAGGGCAAATGCTTGCTTGCTGAATGGTGAGTCTGGGAGGATTCTCTCAGTCTATTGCCTTAACTTCTATACATATATACATAAGAAATGAACAACATTTACTGTTATAGGAACAATCTGCATTACATAATAATACAATTTTGACAGCCTTACAACCCGCAGATGGCATTGTCATCATCTTTTTTTATTTTTCTTAGTTATGGACTTTTCGACTACTACTATGGTTGGTGTGGTACAGCGGTAACATCATTGGCTCCCATGTCAGAGATCTGGATTCGATTCCCGGTCTGGGCAGCCAGTTTGTGCTACATCAATAAGGGTCCTTGGGCAAGACTCCTAACACTACGTCGGCCTTCCTGTAATACCAGTAACCTTGTAAGTCGCTCTGGATAAGAGCGCCTGCCAAATGCCGTAAATGTACTATGTGTATTGTATTTAGGATATTTTCTTTTTCATAGGATCACTGTATGTATCTTGTACATAAAGTGTACCATTGTATCTTGTACTGCATTATTGTGTTAGTGCACCAGCTGTTCTACACTCCAGTTTGGCAACCACACTATCAAACTCCAGTTCCCAGAATTCCCCACACCACCCCGACATGGCTGACTCAGTCTTCTATTCAAACCCTTTCTCCGTCCCTTGAATATAAGTTATGTTTTCACACCTGTTTTCTGCCAGTGATTATATATGTTTCGGTTCTCCAGTTTTCAGTCACACCTGGTTCATGTTCCTTTGTTTAAGCACTGTTCTCTTCTCAGTTTAGCTGTGAAGTATTAGGCGGCCTCACGACCATGTACCAAGTTGGTTCATTTTGCTATTTCATTTTTGAATTTTGATTATGGTTTTTGTCCTAGTTCTTGCCTAGCCTCTGATACCCTGTTTGCCTGCCTGCATGCATGACTGTTTGCATGACTTTCAGACTGTATTTTGGAGTTCTTTGCCTGAATTCTTGCCAATGCTGTTCATAAACACACCTACAACTCTGTACACTTTGTTCCTGCGAGTGGCTGTGCCTCTCTGCATCACATGTTCTCACAATAATATATATGCAATTGCAATTTAACTTCAATTTGTATATGATTACTGTATATAATTACTGGACTTGAAATATGCTTCGATTTATGCATGCTAGACAGATTTACCTTTCCCCCAGAGAGAGATGCATTGCTTTTCCAGAGTCAAGCACATGCCTGTGTAACAATAAGCTTGGCCGTGTTCACAGGGGCTGCCATCCATCAGGTAAAAATTAGCAGGACAGGACTCCGATTTACCATCGCAGTACTCAGGCAGGTCACAGGAACCCGAGGAATCACGGCAAAGCACTCCCGGATTTTTCAGCTAAGATATAATAAGTTAAGAATAAAGCTCATGAGAGAGAGAGAGAGAGAGAAAGAGAGACAGAGCTGACTGTGATTTTTCTAAAGAGAGCTATGAACGACTGTGTTACCTTGCAGTTCTCGCAGCAAACTCCATCTGCACATTCGGCACCAGCTTTTAGTGTGCAGTTATTGGCATTACAGCATGGACTGGAACATTCCTATATTACGAGATAAAGTGACAATAGAAGAGAGGTAGAAAACCTCCCAGACAGAGAGGCAAAGAGTGCAGATAAATGCTCTCACCTCCACGTCTCCACAGTCACACTCCTCCCCCTCCTCAAGGTAGCCGTTGCCACAACGCTGGCCACCGTACATGACCCGGGTGTTTGGTAGATTAAACAGACATTTCCCACCACCTGAGGTCAGATAGCGCTTCAGTTCTGCCTGGTTACACTGGTTAAATACACGAGGGAATGGGTGTCTGTAGACAGGTGGGAAAAACAACAACCAGAGGAAAGTTATGCAACACACTGTGAAACACAGAAACCTCAGAATACAACAGAATTATGGACTGTTTGGCAGAACGTATGTTTTTTTATTACCTACAGAATATTTCCGCAATCTCATAGAGTCCATGCCCCATGGTGGACCCAGTATTCGACTGGTGTACCAGTTTAATACCAGATTAAATCTAGGCTGTGAAAGTGAACCTGGGCTTTTTATTCTGATGTTAGATGTTGAAAAGAAATAACATTTTGCCCTTCCACCTAAAGTTTTTAATTCATTCATTGTCTAAGGAGCCTATCTTACCCTTGAGGGGGGACCTCCCTGGACAGGTCCCCAGTCCATCGCAGGACAGACAGACACATTCACACACAAACAATTTGAAATCTCCAATTAGCCTGATTACACATCAGCAGGCCCTTGTTGCTGTGAGGCTACAGCGCTATACATTGCACCACCATGCCACCTGTTAAGTCAAAGCAGAACTTTCAGATATTGATGTAAATACTAAATCCAGTTAGATAAAACACCCCAAAGATCTCATGACATCCTTTCTCATACTCTCATAATGAGCTAGATAAATAAAACGAGTGACTGGGTGGTTATAGCTGTTTGTTTTAGTAGCTGGGGTCTCACCCTGTAGCTGCAGCCATGATACATCCCCCATCCTCGGGAAGAGCCTGGCAGCAGCCTTCACTGTCATGGTTCATCCCAAAATTATGCCCCATCTCATGAGCCATGGTGGCTGCGACCCCAACTGCAATTTCAGAGTGGTCCTAGAAAGACAAAGACAGAGAGAGAGAGCAAGCAAGTAAGACAGAGATTGAGGCAGAGAGAAAGGTGAGGCTTGTACATCTGGAGAAGAGGTATAGATGTTAAATAACCCTGCATGTTGTTTTACCGCGTTAACTCCTCCTGACTGGTATTCCGAGCACATGGCTTGAAGAGGAGCCAGGCCTATAGTGGTACCCTGGAAAGCCACGCCCCTAAAAGAGCCAGCAGAAGACTTTGATAATTACACTACTCTGCATTCACATTTGAATCTATAAAACTTATTTTTCTATAAAGCTGGTCTGTGATAAGTGGCACTGGTCTCGATTGATAGACTGACGTGATGAGCTGTGCGTTGTCATTGGGCAGCTGATGCAACTGCTTCCTCCTCCAGGTCAGGAAGGCCTCTAGGGTGCTGTAAGGGTTGCTCGTTACACTGATCTTGTCTTTGTCGTTCCATATCTCTAGCAGGATCAGGGCTACCCGGATGTTCAGAGCTTTGTAATACTGGTAAGATACAAAAAATGCAAAGGGATAAAAGTGGACAACATAAAGACACAAAGATATTAGATTTCTAACTTTTGTTTTTAATGTAACTTTTGGTGCATTGCATTTAAAGAGTTGAGCCTAGTCAGGTCTAAATCCAAGGATAATGAAAAGTCAAGGGTGAACAGTCGAGCTTGGTTGGTCTAATTGTACAGGAACAAAAGTGTTGAAACAGCTTTTAGTGTCATTAGAATAAAAAAATATATATATTATTGGGAAAATCTTCATTACTGCTTTTTAGTAATATATATGTACACACACACACACACACACACACACACACACACACATAT
>JAOVVF010000036.1:12996892-13012819 GCA_028565595.1 Duopalatinus emarginatus | reverse complement strand
ATATAAAACGATATGTAATACATATTGACACCTTCCTCCCCCACACCCTTGACATAGGCTATTAAACTAAAGGGGTAGAATCAATGATCTGATTAACTGAGGGTGTAGATGATTTTACAACACATGGCCAGCATCATGGGGAAATGATTTAGGCAAAAAAAGGTCAATTTTGCTAAAAAAATATAATTTGACCAAGGTGTCGATATACAGGGAGAGTCTGTAATATGAAAGGGAAAATATCTGAATACCAAGCATGTAATGGGTGAGGAGGAGCTATCATTTAGGCTATGTCCGGAACATCGCCATCATCTTGAAAGCCGCCATACTGGATCGAGGGCAATATATTTAATGACATCTTTAACCTATATACCATTACATTTGGATTTTTCTTTTCCTACCTTGTCCACATAATTGGCAGCTTCAAGTAGCTTTGTCTTGGTCTTCTCCAGATCTCTACCATGTTTCACAAACTGCAGCAGAGGCAACAGAGTAGTCATTATGTCATTCTGACCTCTGTGGTCTCCAGGCCACACATGCACACATTACACACAGGCATCATGAGGATGCACTCCATTAGTGCCGAGGCAGATCGATGAGGAAGGGAAGTAGAGTTATTATCTCTGGCGCCACCAGAGTGTTTTGCAGCCTTATGGAAACAATGGCAAATCCACATCATAATGCGTTTCTATAACAAGAAGTAAATCTGAAGCTTTAGTATATCACCTTTTTTATTTTTTGAACATGCAATTGGAATAGCATTGTGATTGGAGTGCATCAGGGTTTGAGATTATTTCACAATATCTGCTCCTGGTTTTATTTGTGCTCTTACCTCAGCGTGATCAGCCACCATCATCAGCTCCACATACTTTATACTGCGGCTTACGTCTTTCTTAACCTGCGGAAAAACCCAAACATGTTATAGGTGAAACCACAATGATGACTCATACTGCTTCCAAATATACCTGACATTATATAAGATACCACTTTTGTTATGACACTGACATCCTCGTTAATGACTCATTCTGTTCATCATCATCAATACAATTATTTAATGCGTACATCAGTGACAAAGCTAAATAACCTTTCCTGAACATCTGATGATAACTGATTTGACATATATTCACCCTTGTGGCATGACCGGCCTGCGCAATCCCACCAATCAACTCGCTCAGCTCGTCTGTCTGGTTCTTCCCTCTGTTGTGTTGGCTGCAGGTGTTCATGGGTATTTTCAGACTCTCAGCACGGAACACCGCATGGCCCCGGGAGACACTATGATTGGCCAAAGGCTCAATCATGTACGTTGCACTGCGGTTCAAGGTTATCATGCCCCTGGAGACGGAAAAAGACACAAAATGTCTGACAGAAGCACTTGTCTCAGCCTCGGATGCTCTGCCTCCAGCACACTGAGCATCTCTTATATCTTGTGCACCTTTCTGGTCACAATCTTCATAATCCGATTCACTGTTTAGATATCTATTCATATAAGCACAAAAAGTAAATCTTATATAAACCGAGTGAGTCAAAAGTCACAGGACACATAACCACCTTCCTATTGGAAAAAACATGCCCTTGATCCAATATGGCGGCTTTCAAGATGGCGGTCATGTTCCGCAACAGCCTAAAAGATATTCAGATACGGCATTTTTCCTTTCGTTTCTAAACTAAAATGTGTTCTGACTTTTGACTCACCCTAATATATATTGAAAAGAATATTAATAGCATTATACCTTTTAAAGTTAGTCAAGAGAAACTGACTAACCAACTCAAGAGGCAGCATGGGATATAAGACCAAACCAATTGAAGCAGCTGTATTGGATACAAGAAGGTTAATTGTAATGTGAGGTAAATATCCTGATTTATTGAAAGCAGCCATGTTCATTGACATCGCCAGTCTCTGTAGAAAAAGCTTGAGGTCTAGCTTGTTATACTAGGTGCACATTGGCTTCAGATACATAGATGCGACTACATTAGTAGATGAACACCCATGCATGCATTTCATACACAAAGCAAATAATTGTAAATTGGAAGAGTTTTCCTGATATGCATTAAGGATCACTTCTGTATACAATTACTGCATTTGACAGACACTCTTAGAAAGAAAGGCATTCAGCTGTGCTTTGATGTCTGTATCAATAATTATATCCTGATACAGGTTTACTAGGTCCCAGACTAATAACACCATTAGTCTAAAAGTCTGGGAGGTAGGAAAGGGAGAATGGAAAGCACAGGCAGCAGTTTTTTGCTTATTTTAAGTAAATTAAAGTGCTAATTTAAGAATTTCTGGAAGCGATGTTGGCCAAAAATTACATTTGCACACTTTTTCTGCTACTCTTGTCTATTTTCATAACTGCCTAATAACTACAGAGACATATTTAAGAAAGAAATAAAGAAATATTTATTACTAACACAATTCAGCTCTTATAGGTTTTTAGGATGACTGATTCCCAGAAGTGTAGATTTATTAAATGAGCTAAGCTATGATTATACATTGAAATGACAGAAAAACTGGTACACTTGGTAGGTCATAAGTAATACTTGGTAGGTCCCACACAGGGCATGTCCTCGATGAGCTTTCAAACCCATCAGAACAAATGCAGGACATAAACCAAGCAGTATAACCAAGCAGAAATGAGGCACAGTTTGTAGACGTACCAACGGTCCTATTAGATGGCATCTAAACAAACCCCAATACCATTATGAAGTTGTAAACGTGAATGTGAACAATTTGCCTTACTGTGTTTGCACACAGAAGGAATGTGACCTCCGAATTTAACCCATCCGTGCAGTGAAACACACACACAAGTGAACACTAGGGGGCAGTAAACACACTTGCCCGGAGCGGGGGGGGCAGCCCCAAACCACGGCGCCTGGGGAGCAATTAGGGGAGTTAGGTGCCTTGCTCAAGGACACCTCAGTCGTGTCTTGCCCAGGGTGGGGATTAAACCCGCGACCTTCAGGTCACGAGACCAGTTCCTTAACCACTAGACCAAGGCTGCCCCCATCATGCCATGTTGCCACATCATAGTTCTTTCTATGTCTACCTAAAAACATGCATCAGGACAACCTGCTCCAAGAAATACAGCTCCTAGGTAGGAATGTGTACGCTTTACTTTCAGGGTTTATTGCTTCCTTAAACCCAGGAAAAGAACCGGATCCACTCTGACTCTCACTAACATGAAGCGCTTACTGAGGATGAATGATTATATATAATGAAAGGTCTGGATGTAAGCCAGGTCTGTGCTGATGCTTAGTGATTTCAGCCCTAGACTTATTATATGGCCATAAGATAATGAGCTCTTAAAGGAAGATGTCGCTTACTTAGCTTAACATAAAGTACATTATAAGAAAAATATCCATTAAATAAATGAATCACTATTTTTTTATGCAATCCCCGATGAGTGGGAGCAGCAGGAAGTATGAAATTCCTTTAATGGCCGAATAAAGTTTACAACACATAAAGCTACCAGGGTCACTCGGAACAACCAAAGGAAGAACCAAAGCTGGAATTGTTTTCCATATCTAGGAGTGTGCAGCTTTAGCATGAACAGATGTGCATACACACACACACACACAAACACATACACAGTCCAAAACAATAAATAATAAAAAACAAGCATGCAGATGTTTAAGCCTGTGTCTCTCTCTCTCTCACACACACACACACACACACACACACACAATACTGCTAACTGTAAGCTATCCAGCATGAAAATATTTATATTATCTGAGATTTTAGGTATAGTTTGCAGCTGCAGAAATCATTCTGAGGGGGAGGGATGTGTGTGTGTGTGTGTGTGTGTGTGTGCACATCTGTTCATGAGTGCATAAGATTCAGTAACCAGAGATTCTGGAAGAAATGTCAAGGGCAGTGTCATGGGCTTAGTTCCAGAACTTGGACATTAATTTGTAAATGTATTCAACCCGCACTGTCCAAAGTGGTACTGAGACTCTGCTGTCACTCAATGCAAGCCTGTTCTTCTCCTCTGACTAACGCAGGCAGGAAGCCGACTATCCACATCACACGCAGCGCGAAACAGCACTCCATACACGCCGGGTCATCCCACTCAGAGCCCAGAGCTCCAGCTACGCTCGCCTTCAGTGAACTTGGTGAACTAAGAACTGGGGTGACCCAGAAACGCTGCATAGCGCTGATGCTGCAGCGTTGGAAGATTTACGGCAACACTTTCACATTGTTCTTGGCTCATCCAAGACAAGTAACATGAGCGTTTAGTCATGCACTGAATATTTACCGGGGTTATATACTTCAGTGCCTTATCAGGGTCATCACTATGTGCTTATACACATATTTATAGTGTGTGAATATCAGAAACATTCATTTTAGCATGAACAGAAAGCAGGTACTCAACCAGGTACCAGGTTTAAGTAACATTTAGGCAAAGCACATCAACAAGATTCTATCTATCTATCCATCCATCCATCCATCTTTCATTTTTCTTAATAGGGTCAGTTCATTTTCTCAATTCTGCCCAAATTTGGCATGACACAGTAAAGACAAATCTGCTCCCATTCTTGGGGCCACCACAATAGGTCAATAGGTCACATCCATTTTCCTCTGACACAGTTTTTACAACGCATGTCCATTCTGATGCATTGAGCAGGCTTGAAACTGGCACTACAGGTTCCACTGGCATTTCTTAAGAACACAAATCCCCATGATGCTCCGAGCTTTTTAATCAGCAACCTAACATAGTCCTAACCTACTCAGCTGCCCATGTAAAGACAAATACATGATAGACATGATAAGCTTCAATGCTTCCTCAAACCAAACCTGATGTATGCGGTCTGACGTTTATTTACTTCCACCTTAACAACTTTAGTTCCTATTGGCAGTTAGTTGAAATAAGTATCTGAATGGAAAAAAAACATGGCCTCAGGTAAGCTCTCAAAGAAAAATAATGCCAGGAAGGAAGACAGTTGAAGAGATCACTGTAGCAAGTGAAATTTCCCTATGGGATCAATAAAGTATTTCTAATTGATTCTGATGCTTCTCGTAAGTATATGTAACTAGTACAAATCTGTAAAATAATTTAGTTTAGCACTCAATGTTATGTGTATAAATCTTATAGTCCGATATAGTCTATCAATTTTGTTTCTGATCACCTGTTATCAGAAAAAAACCAGACAAGTCTAACAGTATTGGTGGCTACACAACCCTAAGCAACACAAGTGACTCATTAGCGTGCAATAACTTATTGTGCAACAACGTGCAATTATTTGTGATTACTATAACAGCAAACTAGAACATACTCAAAAACAAGCTGTCAAAAATAACAGTTAGTCAATATACATGATGATACACATCACTTTATTCTCTTTCTTTAAGTGTTCCTTTCAAAATATATTTTTATTTAGCTGTAGCTCTTCAAATTTTGGCTTTTTGCAAGAGTTGACGCTTTACCAAATAACACAACAATTTTACTTCCTTCCTTGTTTGAGTAATGAAGAAAGCCTTCTTCTTCCTCCGCTTGTTCTTCTTTTATTACTGCTATAATGCATCATGATAGTTGCACCACAGGATGGTTCACTTCTAGATATTCAACATTACAGGACTGATTATGTGTTGTATGTTGTAGGGGTGTTGAAAAAATCGACTCTTTAAAGAATCACGATTTCAAGTCATGGCGATTCTGAATCGATTAAAAATGCCCAAAAATCTATTTTAAAACGCATTTAAGTTTTATTTTTTGCCGCTCTGCCGACTCGCGAACGCACTGTATATCACATTACGTGTCCACTCAGCCACCATAGAAGAAGGCCATACAGCAAGCAAAGTTAGCCAGCTCCATTGCTAGCGGACTCCATATTGAAAAAATGATACAAAATATAAACACAGTAGTGCACTATAACTTTAAAGTCTGTATTTTATTTTCAGTTAAAGGTTAATGCACTGTAGTAGACTGAATTCTATGTTTACTTTTGTATTAATATATTTTGAGTTATTTGTTCACTGATAGATTTTTTTATTTAAGAAAAATCCAGACAGCTAAGCTAACCTAATACTGGTCAAGTTACAGAATATTGTGCGTAATCCTATTTTTGATAGAAAAAGATTTGATACAGTAAGGAACCTAAAAGTATTGTTTTAAATAAATGTTTTTAAAATTTGTTTGCATTGTCGTTTCATCTTTTCATCTTGTCAATCACATACATTTAAACAAAATTTACAGACTATATGAATAGAAAAATCAATTCTGAATCGAATCATCACCCTAACAATTGGAATCAAATCGAATCGCCGGACACTGAGAGATTCGCACCCCTAATATATTGTATTCCATCTATGACATTTACACACCAAAATGTATTGCACAGCATTTGATGTTACAGTTTTAGCATCCAAAACAGAAACATATTGACTTTTAAATATGATTTAATGAAAAGGTAAACTTAACTACTTTAATTGATTCGTTCATTTATGCATAATGCATTAATTGCTGATGCATCACTAATCTTGAACCCATGCTTGAACCAACCATCTTCCTGGATTCCTCTTACACAGTTTTTTTGTGTTTGTAATTATAGCTAGTGTGGTGAACCGAATTGCACTACACACAGAGAGATCTGAGTAAATGCAAAAACCATGCGTCACAAGCGGTTTGTGTGTGGTTTGTGTGTGGTTTGTGTGGGTGTCTCCTCAGTTCTTGAAATAAGAAATGATTCATTGACCACCTCCAAACCCTACTGCATTATGTAGTCATTCACATTAAGACCTGTTACACAATACTTACTATGTATCAGTGTTTAAGAGGACAGGACGGTTTACATTTCTTCTTACCTGAGTCCAGAACAGGTGCTGAGTACAACACTGGAGTCGTCCACTCCTTTCACTGATCCATGATAATAACAGTGATCCTACAAACAAGCACACACAGCAGGGTCACTAATGTACACTTTGAACATAGGGTCACTAATGTACACTTTGAACACCAGACGTTTTGGATGATGTAAACTATGCTGGGTGCACTATAATTAGTTAGAGTTGTAGGTGGTTCCCACTCCTGTTCCTAAAATAATGAATGTCTTATCTGAGCTCATTCACTGCTAGCAAATTCTCACTTTAGAAAAAAAACACCAACACTTCTTTTTTTGTTTCCAGTAATAAACTGTTCTAGTGACTCTAGTGATAATTTCTGTCTATCAGCTGTGTAATGTAGCTAATGTGGTAATGACTTCTTCTTCTTCTTCTTCTTGAAAAACGATTAGCAATGTGTCATAATTTGTTGCATGTCACTAATAATGAATTGTGAACTACGCTTTTAGGAGTAATAGAAGAAAAATATTCCATGACTTAAGACATACTGTAAGTCATAGGATAGAGCACAGGTTTTGAGATTAAATTGAAGTGACTGACCTACTGTGCTTGCACACAAAGTATTTTGACCTCTGCATTTAACCTGTGCAGTAACACACACTAGTGAATGCACATACTAGTAGGCAGTAAACACATCTGCCTGGAAGGGTGGGCAACCGTGTCTATGGAGCGCGGAGAGCAGCTAAAGGGGGTAGGTGCCCTGCTCAGGGGCACTTAAGTCGTGTCTTGTTGGTACAGTGGATAGATCAGTGAAACTTCTAGTAACAAGACTGGTTCCTTAACGACAAACCTACAGCTGCCACCGGTTAGGACTAGTACAAAAGTACCTGCACCAAATGCTTGTTCATTCACCGTGGTTCATCCATTACATTTGATTGATACTACATGGCTCTTATCTAGTAGAATTCTAGACTGAATTCTTGAATCCTGATTTACCTTCACTAGCTTCAGATACTCCAAGAATTTAACTAAGCACTTTTGTAGGTCGCTCTTGATAAGGGCGTCTGCTAAATGCCGTAAATGTAAACGCAAATGTAAATTTGTTCAGTGATTTTAAAGAAAAAAAATCACACTTAATGACTCATAGAATATTAACTTTATAGTCAATTTGTGATCTTCATTAGCTGTCAGTATTTATTTTGTAATTAATTAATAAAAGCACTTCACTTTAACAGCAAAACCTGTGTGCTAGCACTTACAAAGTGTCTGAAATCATTTACATTTTTTCTCTTATTAAACAACATTGCAAACATGCCCCAAATATGTCCTCCTGTGACGTCTTTGCAGCAGCAGATAACTGCAAACACCTCAAAATAAGCACCACCCAACAATCGAACACCATATTAGATGTGTGTGAATTGCTGATGGACTCACCCTACTGGATGGTTTAGAGAAATAGCGTGAACCATTTGGACCGTACCATATCTCTTGATAGTTGGTGGCTAAGAGATCTCTGGAACAAACAAAGACAAAGCAGAAAATGTGGATGAACACTACAGTAATCTTCATTTTAAATATTGCTAACATGATCACAGTAGGAATGAAGTTTCCCAGAACTTCATTAGTATCTCACTATTTTTTCTTGAAATAGTGGCCAATTGCATGAGGCAGCAAACCAAAATCTTTGATAAATCTTTCTTAACACACCATACTTCCCTAAACATATACTTTGTATTTTTTCTCTCAATCTCTTCTTTTTTTATTGCCATGCACCAATTCACCAAGTCAAATTCCTTATATGTGGCATAGAACTTAAATTGCCAGTAAAATGATGACGATACAAATGACATTGCATTTTCATTTCCACAGTCTATGTTACAAGAACTGTAATCCAGTATGTGAATTATAACATCAGATCAGGCCAGTAATTGAAAAAATGTAGAAATGATTACATTCGCTGTCACGACAGAAAATATAGGCAGGTCACAACTACAAAACCAGCATAAACCACCATATAGTGTCTTAGGACGGTGTTGGGCTACCACAAGGCCCAGGAACAGCTTCATTGTATCCTAGCATAGATTCTCTGCACACAGAAATGCTGCTCCTCTAAAATATTTTTTTAATCAGTTGACGTTGTTTCAATGGTGGTGAAGAACCCTATCGAACATGGTTGGTGTGGTACATTGGCAACGTCATTGGCTTCCATGTGAGAGACCTGGGTTCAATTCTCATTCTGGGCAGCCAGTCTGTGCTGCACCAATTAGGGTCCCTGGGCAAGACTCCTAACACTATGTCGGCCTGCCTGTAATACCTGTAAACTTGTAAGTCGCCCTGGATAAGGGCGTCTGCTAAATGCCGCAAATATAAATGTAAATCTAACACGTCACTCCGAAATCTCCCTAAGGCATTTAATCAGGTTCAGCCCCATCATCAGTAAGTCCTTTGTGGCCTGTAGATTGGAGGTAGGGTCATACTGTAAAAAACATACCCATCAAGATAGGAACATTTCATCATAGGAGGAAGATAAACAGTTAAAAGAATGTTGTATGAACTTGTAATACTTATCATCTGCTTAATAGCGACACTGTGACTAAATGAACAGATTTTCAGACTTTGGACATTTGATGCTAATATTAAATATGACATTTTTCAGCATTGTGTTTCAAATATTATGATGATATACAACCATGAAACCAGTTTTCCACAGCTGATCAAACAGACCGTAATTCTCACTGTGGTAGGGGTATAACTGGAACAACTAGTGACCTTCATCCTGACCAAAATAACTGCTCAGGATTTCACTCGCTGGGGTGGGGCTGGAGGAATGCACAGCATGAATGTACTCCAACAGAGACACGTGTAAACTGCAATCAGGAAATCTAAAAAGAGACTACTACGAGTTGAAATATAGAAAGGTTTTACTGTTCTGTGAATAAAGTTCAGTCTGTTTAATCGGCCATGCTCTGAGACGGATGTTAAGATCATTATAAGATACAGGTCTTGTCCTTCCCACCTAAAACCATCAGTGAAACATTAATACTTTCTCACCCTAAATTAACTGTAGACATGTGTTCAATGAGAGGATGTTTGCTTCTCCCACACCTCCAACAAACACACACTGGATTTGTGACTGAATGGTAACGGCTCAGTAGTAGACCTGTCAGGAGGATGACTATCTCTCTGTGTTTATATTGGAAACTCCAACAATGTGCTGGAGACACTCCAGTTCCCCTGGGCTGTGGCCTTATGACCCCCTCACAGGAACCACCCACAATATGGCAATTTGTGTTGGCAAAGATAAGCCGAAAATCGTTCTATTGCAAGCAAAGGTGACAACAATGCAGTGTATGTATTTTGGTAAAATGGACCTAATAGTGGTGTACACTGAAGGGCCAGAAAAACTGGAACAGACAAGCCCATGCAAAATGTATATTAACGCCACCTGTGCATGTTATTGGTTGCATCCGCTAGTACATATATAAAGCAGTAGACTATGGAAGCTTCATAACAGTATGGGCTTTGTTTAGCTGGCATTCCATGGGACCCCTGCTACGTCCACAAATGTCTCTGACAGGTGAACGCTATGTGTGCCTCCTGTTCGTGTCCTGCATTCATTCTGACGGCTTTGGCCTCTTCCAACAGAACAATGCACTACCACACACGTCTAAAAAGATGCCAAATTATGGTTAGAGGAACACAGATCTGACTTTGGGGTTTTGCCATTCCCATCTAAGTTACCAGATCTACAGAACTTTGCAGGACGTATGGCCTACAGAAAGTATCCACAAGCTTGTGGAGTCAATGCCCCATCGTATTTCTGCAGTCTTTTGCTCCTATCATGTATTAGACTGGTGTACCAAGTTTCTAGCAATTCAGTAGTACTGTACGTTTGAGGTCATTTTGCTAGTTAGAAACTGCATTTGTACTAAATATTCAACTTGTCATGATGACAAAACTTGGGACACACCCTTTGACTCTTGTTAAAGCTTCCTGCCAGTTTGTTTGAAGAATCATCGAAATGGCTGATTTGACTTATTTGTACTTCCTGTTTATACCTCCACCATGTATGTTTGATGAACAACCTGCGTTAGTAGTAGTCGCAAGTCGTCTCTGACAATTTTTTTGAAAAGACAAGAATATTCTAAGCTTTCAGAAAGTCAATTCAGCTGCTCTTCAGAAGCAAGGCTAAAGATTACATCAGCATCCGAGCACTTGGGCTCGGATATAGCTTTACTGTGCACTAACATTAGCAACCTCATGATTAATAGTTAGGTCTGGCAGGGCATCAGCTTCAAGGATAGGATGGGATGATGACACTGTATGCAAGAAAATGAACGCAACAACTGGCAACCTGTATGTTTCAAATCATGGCTGTTACTCCAGGCTTGGCAATTCCAGACAATATTGAAATGATCTGGACTAATCACTGTCACCTATCAGGGCCAGAGATCAGCTGGTCAGGTATACAAAGAGCATAGATTTCTGTCTAGTTTTATTATTTATTATTATAATGTTATTTATTATATCCACCTATCATAAATTTGGTAGGCGTGAAAGAGCAACACATGGTGCTGTCAGCCAATCAGTGTTGTGGGCATAGTCCTATTTTACTCTGCTATTTTGCACATCAGGTTATTGGCTCAAAGTATTTTTCCAGAATGTAACACCCAATGAAACGACTGCTGATACTCATTCTGACACTGAGGTCAGGTCTGGTCATCAAAGCTATGTGACTGGTTCAGAGCCATGCATGGGCTTACTCTCTTCCTAAAGGGTATGCACATGGTTTGAGGTCAATTCTGAGTGCGGAGTGAACTTGAAATGCTCTAAACTGAACCCCTGCTGAGGCAATGTTAGAACAACGGCCTATTGAAGCAGTCATTACATAGTGAGCTTAAAAATGAAGAAGAAAAATGCTGCCTCCAAGCAGTTAGCATAATGACCCAAGAATGAAGCTATATTGAGGTTAAATGGAGTATTGTACATGACTAATAACTGACGCAGCAGTCTGTTATGATGAAGTCACCACTGCATGGCTATTTGAATCATTGTCAAATTAAACCTGTTGCTCAATATTTATTAATTTAGGTTTGACTTGTTTTTGAACCTTGATGTCAGCCCGCCCCTATTTTGATTTGATTTCTAGGTTCTTGTAGATTTGATCATTGTGCCTATATTCTGTATCATTGCGTTTCATGTGACATCACACTGTATAATCGCTGCTATTTTGAGGACAGAACAGGGGTCTGACTTTAGCAACAGCACACATTAGCAGCAGTAAATAGATCCTTACATGGGCGTACTGGAGGAGGTAACATTAGCCCTACTGCCTCCTCACAAAGTACCTAACTTATTCTTTTGTTATATGTCCTCAAAATTAACCTAAGGCCATGTTAAATTAATGTTCAACTAAACAATGAAGTAGTCTTAGCCTAATAGGGTAGCCTTGGTTGATGATGATTGTTTGCATAGGCGTCACCACCATTCAATCTGAGGTGGAGAATTTTAGAATTTTTTGTTTGAACCTCCCCCCCCCCCTTTTAACATAAAACATTAGTTCACCCAGCTTCAGGAAGGAATCCATTACACTTCATAGATAGGAGAAAACACACATTTCCAGTAGAAATGTTAGAGCAGTTAGCGGGCTAATAAGTGTTAGGAGATCTATCAGCTAGCTTAATAAAAGCTGTCATTTAAATCTGTTACAAATACACCAAAATGCAAGAAAAGGCATCTAAATCATTAAAAATTAGTGGGCGAGGACCCCCCCCCCCCAATCTCATCTCATCCATGTGTCCCTCCCACATTAAAAACGCTTCCGACACCAATGGATCCTTACTTTCACATTGCCTCATTAGCTAGCTAGCTATGTTATGGGACACCTGGGAATTATATCTCAGCAGCAAGAAACGATAACGTTAACGAAAGTTGGTTAGCAGATATCGACGTGCCCTCCCTGTAACATTCTGGAATCAATTTCCGGCAAAATCTGGTGAGAGAAACTTGTGACTGAAACATTAGAATATAATTCCTAGTTTTCCAAAGCCAAGAATGGATCCCTAATATCTGTGTTTCTATAATCTTACATCATTATACCACTACTAAACCTTGCCAAAAGAACTGTTCTAAAGTCTACAATCTTTAGATTCAACCAAGAACCTTCCGCATTCAGAGAGTTTTCCCAGATGCCAGAATTGTATCCTCTGCCTTGCCATTGGGATATACATACAATAATTTTTTCTGGGTTTTGGGTGTGACTGACATTTTGTTTGAGGATCAGCTTTATGAATCTGGTATATGATGTGGGTTTTGGAAAAGCCTTTCTCTGTGCCTCTCTTTTAGCATAACTGAAGCGATCATGCGTTCATCGCCCATAACCGCAATTTATTCACATTTTGCCTTCTACATCTGTGATGTTAGTCATACATCCCACCCATAACATAATCCATAATCCATCCCACCCCCCAGTTTACACAGCCTCCCCATTGTGCTTTACCGTGAAACTGGGATGTAACGCTTCACAGGCATAGAGAAAGAGACTGGGGGTGTCTCATTGGCTTACATAGTGTGTAGTAGAAGTGCTACTACTGGGCTGGCCTTTTTAAGTGGTACCCTGGCAGAGACTCCATGCAACCACTAATCTCCCCGTACAGAGGAACACCATAAAACACATGTCGTCAAAAATAGACCACTGTATTATGGGAGGCTGTGTAAGCTTAAAATGTATTTACAGTTGCTGATGGCAGCAGATTAAGAAGCTTTGCACGGTCCAGACTCTGCCATGTACCAATTTAGCAGCAGGATAAAGTAGCAAAACTATCTGTTAGAGCCCTGGTTGGCTCATATTTCTCCACGTATGTTAATATAGGGTCAGTGGAGACATAGAGGGGCTGAACCTAGAACAGCACTTTTACCCTTTAACATTCCTGATATTAAAAACCACTTTAGTTAATCAGCATTATTGTAAAGCCCTGTCATTAACATAAAGACGGGGCTTTACTCCAGGTGCTGACTCTATATGGTAATGTTAAAGAGCCAGTTTGTACAAGGAATGTGTATGACAGTTCAGATTTTATAGCCTACCTAAATTTGTATTGACTCCATGGCATTCATACTTGAAAAGTGAATACACTGATCAATACGTTGTTCAGAATTTAGAAGGTTAATGGGTTTGGCTTTATCCAGCAGGGCAGTACACCGACACACACATTTAGGGATGCCAAATTATGTTTAGAGAAACATTCATCTGAGTTTTGCCATTTCCACCTAAGACACCAGATCTAAACATTATCGAACACATCTGGGATGCCATGCAACACTCTGTGGAACAAAGAAATCCTACACCTCAAAAAAACAACAGAATTGTGGACTGTTTTGCAGCAAGTGTGTGTGTGTTTGTTTGTGTCTGTGTGTATGTGGGAGGGCTGTTCCTACCAAGTATTAGACTGGTGTACCTACCAAGTATTAGATTGGTGTACCTACCAAGTATTAGACTGGTGTACCTGTTTCGTGCATATTATCCAATACACATATACACACATATACATTTAGATATAAAGGATGGAGATTGTTTATAATATTACCTGTTTACTAGAATTTTGGAATGATGCACTGAGGCAGACAGTAGTCACTGGTATTGAGACATGGATATATTGAGGACAAATAAAATGGCAATACATCCAAAAGCAGTGGTTTTACGCTCCTAAAACACATGAATTCTCAAAGCAAATAGACTTTTTTGCTCTGTTTCCCCTAAATAACTGGAAGCCACATATAAACTATGATGCTCCCTTCAGTCATGGGGTCAAGTTAAAAAATTATGTGAAAAATAAAGTCTTCGTTTATAACATTAACATACAGCTGCAATATATTTAACTTTATTCAAATATTTAAAGAAAACACAAAAATCAACCCAGAGACTTCTTATGTTGCCTAGTTTAAATTTTTCTGTTCTATTCTCTATTTTTCTTCCTAATCTCTAAAGCAGGACTTTATGGGATTGGTGCATTAATATGTCACTTCACCCAAGTGCAAAATGAATTGGGCTGATTTTGCGTCCTGGCAGGTCCAAGCGGTGGGACCAGGGCCAAATATACGCAAGGATTTAGTGCTGTGTGTTTGAGACATAGCCGTCTGGCATTGGCTGAAACAAAGAGCTCAGTTCATCATTTTGGAGGGCTGTCAGTGGGCAACATTCTGTCAGTGCTGAATGACATCACCCCAAACAGTGGAAGAGTGAGAGAGGGAGGGGAGGTGTAAGACAAGGATTAAAACTGAATGATAAGAACATGGAGGCTGAGTGTGAAGGGAAGGAAGAGGAGGGATGAAAAAGCGAAAGAGATAAGGAAGATGTTAAAGCAGAGCTGGTTTGGAAAGTGACAAAAGCTGAAAAGTTAAGCGCAGTGCTGAAGCAAGAGACATGCAGATGATTAAATGTGTGTGGGGGTGACCACAAAAGCTATTTAAACCAATCTCCAGGCATACCAGAAAGACAGAAAAAAACATATATATGTATATAATGTTTCCACCAGAGGCTTACCACAGCCAGCACACTTTATTATCATTTCCTAAACATTCAAACATTTACAATAGCGATGAACCCAAAACCCCCAGACAGAGAGGCCACCATGTCTGAACTGAGACATGTTTTTTTTTCCCTCCGAAGACTGCTGAGTGATGAAGGAACAGACAGGGCTGAGGTAAAGAGACAGGTCAGAGTGATGGACTGCCTATGTGTGGGTGTGGAAGACAACAAACCCAGAGCAGAACGATTAATAGCCTTGCAGAGACCCCCCTTATGTGTCTCCAGTCTGAGTCTCTAACAGCAATGAAGTGATTATTTACAAAGGCTAGTTTCAACAGACATGACCAGAAATAACCTCACAACAAGGCATGTCTGTTTCTGAATTGATGTCTATATCCATTCAAACTGCTAAGCTAGCACTATTTTGATATCTGAGATGCCTGACCCAACAGCATATATATATATATCTATATCTATATATATATATATATCTATATCTATCTATATCTATATATATATATATCTATATATATATATATATATATATATTTACATTTACGGCATTTGGCAGACGCTCTTATCCAGAGCAACTTACAAGGTTACTGGTATTACAGTAATAGTTATAGGC
>JAOVVF010000036.1:12974082-12991088 GCA_028565595.1 Duopalatinus emarginatus | reverse complement strand
TCTGTCTGTCTCTCTCTCTCTGTCTCCTTCTCTGTCTGTCTCTCTCTCTGTCTCCTTCTCTGTCTGTCTCTCTCTCTCTGTCTCCTTCTCTCTCTCTGTCTCTCTTTGTATGTCTGTCTTTCTATCTGTCTGTCTCTCTCTCTCTGTCTCCTTCTCTGTCTGTCTCTCTCTCTCTGTCTCCTTCTCTCTCTCTCTCTCTCTCTGTGTGTGTGTGTCTTTGTCTCTCTCTCTCTCTCTCTCTGTCTCTCCTCTTTGTATGTCTGTCTTTCTATCTGTCTGTCTCTCTCTCTCTGTCTCCTTCTCTGTCTGTCTCTCTCTCTGTCTCCTTCTCTCTCTCTCTCTCTCTCTCTCTCTGTGTGTGTCTTTGTCTCTCTCTCTCTCTCTCTGTCTCTCCTCTTTGTATGTCTGTCTTTCTATCTGTCTGTCTCTCTCTCTGTCTCCTTCTCTGTCTGTCTCTCTCTCTGTCTCCTTCTCTCTCTCTCTCTCTCTCTCTCTCTCTCTCTCTCTCTCTCTCTCTCTGTGTGTCTTTGTCTCTCTCTCTCTCTGTCTCTCCTCTTTGTATGTCTGTCTTTCTATCTGTCTGTCTCTCTCTCTCTCTGTCTCCTTCTCTCTCTCTCTCTCTTTCTCTCTCTCTCTCTCTGTGTCTCTATTTGTCTCTGTCTCTCTCTCTGTCTCTCTTTGTATCTCTCTCTCTCTTTGTATCTCTCTCTCTCTCTCTCTCTGTCTCCTTCTCTGTCTCTCTCTCTCTGTCTTTTTCTCTCTCTCTCTCTGTCTCTGACAAATTTTACAGAAAGATGTACAGAAGATGTGTAAATACCCTTTATATACACATTTATAAATATGTAAATATATGTGTCTGTACACAGTTTACTATAAAAATAAGTGTGCATGTTATTATGAACAGTGAACAGATATTCCCCAGAATTATCTCCCAGAATTATCTATAATTTGTAAAATTTTCACATGATTTTTGGCAGGGAAGAAGGAGGTGCATCTTCATCTCTAGCTCTCCGCTCTCCACTCAGGACTTTTAATACTTGCCCGTCTCTACGGCCAGGCTGTGGTCACAGAGTCGGTACCTGGTCGGGATCTGTCTCTGCTGTGCATCTCTGAGGCTTAAAAGATGTGGTTCCAATTTATACTTTTTTTTTTATTTTACGGAAACATTCTAGCCTACTGTGATCAGAGAGTCTCAGGACCAGTTGGCTGAGGGGACACTGTTTCGGGGTCTGTTCTTGGTTTTGTAGTGTTTTAAACTGCAGGGTTTCTCTGGGACTTGACTTCAGGTGATCTTTAAATTTAGAGATCTTTTTTGTATGTTTATAATCAGGGGAAAACAGCCTAATTCTGCCCTGCAGGTGATGACTGGTGTTTTTCTTTGGACTTTAAGAATCATTCTACAGAATTCAGCATGCAGGACTTCTGTTGGATGTTTGGACCCTATACCTCACTTCTGTACAGCACAATCGCTCTGTCTGTGTCTCTCTGTGTCTTTAAAAAGCTATTAATGCTCTACTGCCTTTTATTGCCTTGGATTTTTATTTTGAATCATTGATCACTTACTACGTGTCACACATTTTTGTGAGAAATTTATTGCGTAAATAATTTGCAATAGTTGAACAGTAGGGGGCAGTGAACACACATGCCTGGAGGAGGGAGCAACCCCGAACCACGGCACCTAGAGAGCAGTTGGGGGTTAGATGCCTCGCACAAGGGCACTTCAGTTGTGTCTTGTCCACTTGTGGGGATCAAACCTTGGACCTTCCGGTCACAAGACTAGTTCCATAACCACAATGCCATAGCTGCTCAGTGGTGCAGTGGGTGGAGCGGCTGCTGAACCCTAGCCTCCTGGGGCTTGATTCCCTATCCAGGGTTCTTTCTGTGTTTTACTTATGTCTGTGTGGGTTTCCTCATACAGTCCAAAGTCATGCAGTCAGGTGTAAATGTGTCTGCCCTGCAATGTACTGGTGTAATTGTAAACTGCATTAGAAGAGCACATATTTTCAGTTTAAAGATCATTGTAGTCAAAGTCTACATTAATACCCACATCTGTGACAAGACATTTCCATCTTGTAAGTGGAACAAGGTCAGTGGCATTACCCTCCTACCCAGAGTGGGATTTCCCTTTCTGGAAATGCTGAAAGTATGGACTTCCTTTTCATAATAGAAGAGTTTAGTAGGAATAGTCTATGATGTTGTGTAAAAAAAAAAAAAAAAAAAAATCCATGTGTTACAGATAGACCAAGTGCTACAAAGGAAACTGCAGACTGACATTTGGCTACCAAATCCCTGCCTAGCATGTTTTAACACAGGACCTCATTTATTCTGCTGCTCCTGCTGCGTGTGGACACTAGATGAGATCCACATGACGAGCAGAGCTGCTGATGCTGCAGAGACTACCACACAATGAAGACACAATACTTTACAGTAGACTGAACTATGGACTCACTGTGTAGTTGATCAATAGTTGGTGGTTAACCCTTATCAGATGAAATAACAGTGTGTGTGTGTGTATGTGTAATGCACACTCAGCAACAAGCTGGGGTTTTAAGTCGAGAATAACGTTAATTGATATTAAAGGTGACATCAGAAAATGTTTTGTAATATTTTGTTAATCTGCTGCACTGGCCCTCTGCACAAAGATCCACTTTCAGCATTAAAGCCTAGGCAGAATCTATGCATGTGATAAAATGCATGACCAATATATTTGTTTCGATTGTGTGTTTAAGGTAACTTCTACCATAATTGCTTATTGCACCTTTAAATGTATCATCTGGGACACCCAACCATGCAGCATGCATAACAATCATGAAACACAAAACCACAATATATCAGTATGTGAATAAGGTAGAGATGCAGACCAGATCACAGGCATAGGAGCAAACCCTTAGTATGGGTACAAATAGAAAACTCCATACTGCCACCTACTGGAGAGGATTTAGAACTTCAGTGTCAGTGAAGGGAGCAGATACTGTAGTACTATACTACATAAAATGGTCTTTCAGCTGTTTTGATATTAATACAGATACCACTTAATTGAGTGAACCAGCTACATATAAGGTTTTTGCAGTTATTATAAGCTATGAAACAAACTGTGTTGTTTGTATTTTCTAAAAGCTTAATTTATTTGTTCAACAGTAAGCGGTTTATCCTGGTCAGAAGCCAGAGATTATCCCAAGAACAATGGGCATGAGGCCACCCTGGATGGGACACCAGTCAGTCACAGGCAACACACACACACACACACACACACCGAAGGACAAACTACACAGTAAATCCACACACTGGGGTGTTTTTTGAAGGTGGAAAGAAACTAGAGAAACCAAAGGAATCCTACATAGATACTTGCAGAACAAACCGAAACTTCACAGAGGCAATAACAGGCGATCGGGATCAAATTGAGGATCATGAAGTTGTGACGCAGCAGTTCTACCCATTGCTTACCCAAAAGCTAAACAAGAATATTGCCATGTAAACCAAACAACCATCACACTAAAACCACAAAATCACTAGAGGGTGAAGTGAACAACATTGATTATTCCATTACAAATGCACCCGTCAATGGTGGAATACTGTATATTGGGAAGTATGTGAACAGTCAGCACTCAGTGCTGATCTGTTGTAAGCAGAAAACATAGGCAAGTGCAACGTTCTGGGTGACTTTAACAAGCAGCAAATGGTGACCGTTAGATGATTGGGTCAGAATATCTCCAAAGAAAAGGTCTTAGAAGTGTCTATAGCAGGGATTAGTACCTAGCAAATGTGGTCCAAAAAAGAACAAACTGTCTGGTCTGATTCTAGATACGATCCAGACCTTCAGAGGTCTTGGGGAGCCAAGGGTCAATAAATTAAAGCTGTACTGGCAGGTGGTTTTAATGTTATGTGTAATTCTGGTGTTTCAATGCATATGCCAGGGATGTGAAATTTTGGACTCACAGCATCCCATTATAAATAAATTGCAACATAAAAAAAAAAAACTTTAATTATGCAATTTCCTAAAAACTTTTCAAAAAATTTCAAAAGCAGGAGATAAAATACAGAAAACACAATAGTTTCCTTTTTTAAATCAGCATTTAATTAGAAGTATCATGTCAAGTACATCGTCATTCATATGTATCCATTCATTTAGTGAAAATGTGCTTTGGTATTTATTCAACAGGTCACAAATCGTACTCTATGAACAATGGCATTCTATGTTCTTTCCAAATGCGTATGAAATTCACGTTAATCAATTATTCGTTATTAAAATATACCACTAGTGGGGAAGTAAACCACAGAACTAAGCTGCCATGCCTTATCTAGGCGCATCGTGTTGGCTAGAAAGGATTCTTCAGCGTATTTAAACGTGGCAGTAGTGTTCAAACACGGAGGAAAGCAGCTGCAAAAATATCCGTATCTGGTGCTTTGTGGTAGAAAATACAGACGCGCCTGAAAGCGATCCCTGAGGTTTCCTGAGAAAAAGTCCACATGTCACAGTTTCGGGTTCAGGTCCATCATAAAACAGAAAAGTTCCTGCATATTTTAACAGACAGCATTATGGATAGCAACATACATGTAAACTCATACTGGGGTTGAGGAAGGGAGAAGGGCAGGGACAAAAAAAAAAAAAAAAAATTTCTATTGGCCTGGTGTAACAGTAGTGGCCTTTCCCCCCACAAAATGAACAAAGTGTGCAAGTATGAGTTACAGTGTGAGTTTTTTTTTTAACATGTGATTTGGTATAACACTGTAAACAACAAAGAGATGTGTGTTTGGAAACACTATGAGTGGGTACAAACCCTGAAAACATGAGGTAGATGAAAAGTAACAGATAAGCACAATTTGCTGGAATGGAACAACACAATATAAAGAGTACATCCCAAATATAAAGATATCACAAATGATTTTACACATAAGCAAAAAACAAAAACAAAATAAAAAAAAACCCCAGTGTCCTAACTGATCCCAGGATTCAGAATTAAACTGCTCATGCTATAACTATCAAAACCCTGCAATCAATGAGCAACCAAGCAATTTCTTCAAGATACACAAAAGATATTTACAGTTTACCCATAGTCGTTTTGGTCTCAGGTCGTCAATAGGGTCATAAATGTAAAAAGCACAAGGGAAATCTAAAGGGCAGGACGTACAAGAGCATCTCAAATTTAAGAGGGAAGAGCGGGTGACTAAACAAAGACAGGCGGCTGTGATCATACACATAAATTAGACTTAAATACGTATATTGTAAGAATATAGATTTGGTTACAGTAATACAGTATTTTATTTATCTTTCAACATTCATTATTTCTTTGGAACTGTACATCACACATGCCTTAATGCTCTGCGAACCATTGGTAACAAACCTTATCACTAACCCTACACTGCAGGGGTGCACGACTCCAGTGCTGGACGGCTGGTGTCCAGGACAGCTTAGAGGTTTCTGTACTCAAACACACCTCATTGCACTTTCCTGTTAATAGACAGGGTTAGTGGATATGTTTGAGTAGAGAAACCTCCAAGCTATGCTGGACATTGGCCCTCCAGGACTGTTGTGCACCCCTGGGTTTCAATCTGTCCTCCCACTGTAAAACAGGCCGTGTGTTTTCCTCTACCGATCGTTACGCGTTATTTTTGGATTTATATCAGTGTTTGTATTATTTTCCAGGTACTGGGTGCAAACTATAAACAGATCATTCTGAGGAATTCGTTCACTGTGGTGCAGATAAACTTAATCTCAAAGGGCATCTGAAGATTTGGGAGGTAAACGCCTGAGGTAGCAATGTTTGCACATGTATTCAAGTAAACATGAGGTTTTGTTTTATCCAGGTAAAGCACATCTATCGATATGCTCTGCACTGTAACTGTACGAATCAGCTATAACATTCAAAATATCAAAATAGTAGGTACCACAAGAAACATTCCACAGTTATATTATTATTATTATTATTATGACATGAGGTAATTGGTTTTATTTAACTGGATTTGTTTGAGAAGCTTCACTGGTGTTTTGGGTATGACCTATTGCAGCTCTCGAAGTCTAATTTGGTGAGGTATGCATGCGCATGTGGCTGATGAGGTTTCTTTGCTGTGTAAACTTGCCGCCGCAGACGTGACACTCGTAGGGCTTCTCTCCCGAGTGGACACGCATGTGCTCGGTAAGGCGGTACTGGCGCGTGAAGCGCATGCCACACTCCTCGCAGGCAAATGGCTTCAGGCCCAGGTGACTGCGCATGTGGCGCGTCATGGTGCCACGCTGAGTGAACATTTTGCCGCAGATGTTGCAAGGGAACGGGCGCAGTGTGTCCAGCTCTTTGTACGGCTTCAACGGACTTTTATCAATGACCTCTAGGGTTTCCTGGGCACCGGTAATGGGTGGATCTTCATCCCCTTCCTCTTTGACCCGGCCAAGATTGTCTGCATCTGTGTGAGATTCGACATGGGAATTTAGGCTTTCTGAAGTCGGGAATCCTTTTCCACATGGGATACAGACATAGCTGTTGTCCTCCTGAGATGGTTCGAGGTAGGACTCCTGCCTGTAGACAAAGTTAGGACTGGCACCGTTGGATTCGCCATCTTGTGACTGCTCTTGTGAATTTTTCCGGCCATTGTTTTGGCTTCCACCTTTAATCACAGCCATATAACCATTGACGTTGCCTTTTCTCCTGGACCGCTCTCTTGAAGGCGTCCTTCTCCATTCCTGCGTTCCATCAAAAGCATCCAGGCCATTGGTCTTCTCCAGGGAGCCCTTTCTCTCCATACCTGACCGAAGACTATTGGCAGTTGTCTTGGAAACAGAGGACTGTGAGTATTCCTGCATGACCTCATTATTTACTGCACAGTGAGAAGAGGTCTTCTTGGTCAAATCCAGCCCAAAGCCTTGCTTGCCGCTTGAGTTGCGCTTGTTCTCACCATTGTGTCTTTTCTTTGGAGGGACCATGTTTGCATATACCTCGATGTCGGAAGAAGTGTCCTCCACCTCCCGCTTGACCGAGTGTTTTGAGGCGGGTGAGAAAGGTAGATTTTGGGTGCGTAAAGAGCCCTTGCAGGACGTGTTGCTAGACTCGAGTTTGCTAGTACACAGACTCGCCAGGTCATGGAGCTGGAGGTAGTTAGCGACAGTGAGAAAGGCGCTCAGATTCTGCAAGCGCTCAGTTCCCTGACTCTCCTCACACAACTTGCCGGTGTAAATGAAGTCCAGAATTTTCTGGAACGCGGCTGGCTCCACCAACTCGGCATCGAGGTGAATGAGGTTATCATGCAGGACGAGGGATTTGAAGTAGCTGCTGGCGGCGGCGAGGACACTTTTATGTGCTCGGAAGAGCGTGTTATCAACCATAATCACAACGTCACATAAGAAGCCCTTGGAGCGTTGCTGGTTGAGCTGCAGCAGCAGTTGGCTGGCATAATTTGAGAGCTCCATCTCCTGCCCTTGATGTTTTTCATTGAGGTGACTACACAGGAGAACAAAAACGTACAGGGTTATTTATTATTTTGAATAAATTATTCACAGTGAAGGGGCTACATTTTAAATGTGATGTTGCAGAAACAACCCAAAAAGCTGACAGTCTTTAACAGTACATATAAAAGTACAACACAATGAAATCACTTTCTTTTCCAATATTTTAACTTCAGGGCACAGCACAGGGTCAGACATCATACAATGAGGAGAGGCTCTGTAGCCATGAGCCATAACTATTGAAAATGACGCACAGCTCAATAATATGTACACATACACTAGAAAAACCGGTACAAACAAGCCCATGCAAAACACATAGCAACATCAGCGGCAATCCACGCTGGTTGCTTCTGCTAGTCTGTACATAGTGATAGACATCTATGGAATGGGGTTTGTTAAGCTGGCATTCCATGGAACCCCTGTATGTCTACTAATGTCCCAGCCAGGGGAACGTTACGTGTCTTCTTTCGGACGAGTTACACCCGTTCATGTCCTGCATTCATTCTGACGGGTTTGGCCTCTTCCAACAAGACAATGCACCACTACACATGTCTAGAGATGCTAAATAATGGTTAAAGGAAGACTGATCTGAGTCTGTGGTTTTGCTAAGTCACCAGATGCTACAATTGTGGACAGTTTTACAAGAAGTACAGTGTTCGTTACCTACAGAATATTTCCCTGAGCTCAAGGAGTCCATGCCTGGTCATATTTTCTCTTACCACCAGAGTTATAAGACTGTGTTTTAGTATTTCCGGCGCTTTAGTGTACGCATATTAGACTTGCCTAAAAACAAGGATTACATGTTTACACTTGGGTTTGCTTGATCCGCCACACTTAACCAGATAAAAATGGAAACTGGGTGTATTTTAAATACATTTTAGACAGTTTATACAATCACTTGACAACCCCTTCTTGATATTCGGTGCCGAAATCCCAAAAAACAGAAACAACAAACGCCGCAGTTTCTCAGCAGCAGTCAAACCTACAATCAGACGTACTATTTTTTACATATGTACCCAATAATACCCGTTTTTCAGAATGTTATCAAGAGACGATACAGATAAAGATAAATGACCAGGGTCTGAATGACCTCACTGAGCAAAGGGGATGAGGCTCAATGGTCAATACTCTGAAGCAGGCCTTTATATCCTTTATATCTTCATCAGATCTGACCTGAACCATCATTTGGACAAAAATACCCAATGATCTGTGTCAATGAGGAGACACAGAGGGCTGGTATAAAAGTCTTAAAAACAGATCATACATAGAATATAATTTTAATGTTGATTTTTTTTTTTTTAAAATACTTGAATGTTTGAAAATATGCTGCCAATTATAAATTATAAATTATTAAAGAGTAATTAAACCTGATGAAATGTTTTAGAAACTCGAAACCAACCAACCAGCCACCCACAGTGTGTGTGTGTGTGTGTGTGTGTGTGTGTGTGTGTGTGTGGGCTTAGTGAATGCGGAACTGCGGGTTGTAAACACTAATCGCCTACAGGCACACAGCCACAATAGCACACACTTTCTGGTACATTGTTCACAACAGGAGAGCAAACTGCACCTCAGAACACGCCATTGCGCTTTTACACGTCGTGCTCGAGTACAGCACGGCTACAAATATCACAAACAACCCGCAGCTCGGTGGTCGAGTGAAGGAAAATGAAGCAGTCCCACCTTATGCCAGCCTGCTTGAATGTAGGTGGCTGCTGCAGGACGGCTCGCTCGCTCGCCTACCGAACACGCGCGTGCTCCCCGGCTGTATTTTTCAGCCTCTCCAGTTTATTTCACAAACACACTGTCTTACACTCGCGTTGAGAAACAAGCACAAACACACACACACACACACACACACACACACACTCGGTCTTTTCTATACCTTTGGAACAAGGGCAGGGGTCCTCGCTTCTCGCGTCGTCATCAAAACGCCATCTTAGCAGCGTGGTGACGTAGCGCCTCGTAACCCTTGACCAAATCGGAGAGCGAGCCGGAGAGCGGCACGCGCACGGCCTGGTGGGGCACTGTCAGGGGGCGTGGGTAACGGACGAGAAGGGGTGGGGGGTAAATGAAGACACGCCCCTTCTAAAGCAGATTATTTAAACCTCCAAACCTATTGCAGGCCTCTTTATTATATAAAAAAGGAGAAACATTTTAGTAGAATTAGATTCATAGCTAATGAATCATGCCTAGGATTTTTGCACAGTACTGTGTATATATATATATATATATATATATATATATATATATACTTTAACAATAAAAATGCAATCCTTGTCTTTAAATGCCACACAGGTACAAAATAAAATCATATTTTGGTCTTTTTTATCCGTCCGATCCTAATAAATATAAAAATATATATCTTATGAGTGTCATCATGTAAAAGTGTGTGAATGAATAAATGTGTACTGAATGACTGGCTGTTGCAGATGTGAAGTCGGTGCAGGAGTGTCTCGGCTCTGAGTTCACCTGCTCTAATGGGCAGTGTGTGGATCACTCGTGGAGGTGCGATCACTCTAAGGACTGCGAGGACGGCAGTGACGAGGAGAACTGCGGTGATTAGACCCTCTGATACTCTTAATAACACACCAAATTCCTTCTCCACTTCCCCTTCTGGTCTCTCCACTTCCTGAGCCCACATTCTCTACCTTCACGATCCCATACACGTCTTTCTCCATGTTTCAATACACTTCTCCCTCCATGTTTCAGTACACTTTATCCTTCATGCACCTGTACACTTTGTACACTGTCCTTCTCCTCCATGTGCCTGTATGCTTCTTTCTCCATGCCCCCTGCATACCCTGTGTCTCTTTTCAGTGACTCTAGTGAATCTAATCGAACAAATGAATAAACATGACATAACCCTGTGTGTGTGTGTGTGTGTGTGTGTGTGTGTGTGTGTGTGTGTGTGTTTTAGAGGAGAACGAGTGTGAGGTGAATAATGGTGGCTGTTCTCATCATTGTGTGGATCACCCTCTGGGGTTTGTGTGTGACTGTCCATCTGGGATGAGACTGGTGCAGGACACATACTGTGAAGGTACACACACACAATGTTGAATACACACTGTGCAATGTAAAGGTGATTGTTACACATGCTATTTACACATGTATACTTGTATACAGGTCAGATAGGCAGATCTCTCTCTCTCTCTCTCTCTCTCTCTTCTCTTTCCTCTCATTGTCTCTCTCTGTCTCTCCTCTCTCTCTCTCTCTCTCTCTCTCTCTCTTTCTCTCTCTGTCAGCCTTTATTCACCATGCAATGTTATAGAATAAAGGTGTAGTAGAAGAAATGCACTGACTAAGGAGTGAAACTGTGCAGCAGAGATTCGTTTACATTTACATTTACGGCATTTGGCAGACGCTCTTATCCAGAGCGACTTACATTTATCACACATATACAACTGAGCAGTTGAGGGTTAAGGGCCTTGCTCAAGGGCCCAACATTGGCAGCTTGGTGGTGGGATTCGAACCCCAATCTTCTGATCAGAAGTCCAACGTCTTAACCACTACAGCTACCAGTGCTCGTTTCATTCGGTTACACTTATATACGCATGAAGGAAATCTAAAACCAGGAACCGTCAACATACAAAGTAGCATGCGAGTAATAATTGCACACATAATAGCAGTTGTAAGTAAATAATATAAAATATTCAAATATATTATTACAATAAATAAATTTTAATATACATATGTGAAATATTGTGTAAAGAGTTTACTGTATATTTTACATTACATTTAAAGTTCTGTCTGATTTTAAAATGTTTTCCCCCCTTTTTTTTATTATTGAACCAATTTATATAAATACCTGCAAACAAATGCACTTACCACCAGGTGGTGCTGTTCATGCATATACACTACACTGACATGCCAAATGTCATAGAACAGAAACTAGTAATGTAGGACCCCCCTAATGTCCAATTAAAACACACTCCACACCAGTGTCCAAACACCACTACCCTTCCCAATGACTTGTTGACAACTGGGGCCCCAGGTAGCAACCTCACACGCCCAGGTGAGGCCCTGTGTCCAGTGCTGTGCTGTTAACACAGGCACTCTGGCACTCAAACCATAAATGATTTGACTTTATTTTTAAAGGCTGTACTTTAATCAGATATTAAACTGACAATTGTTTTTTTTGTTGTGTGTGTGTGTTTGTGTGTGTGTGTCAGAGGTGGACCCATGTCTGGATGCAGATGTGTGTGATCAGGTGTGTGTTCATACCAATGGCTCTTTTACCTGTGAGTGTCGTCATGGTTACGTGACAAGCTCAGAGAGTGGGCGTTGCTTGGCTGCAGGTGAGATCCTTCACTGTCTTCATTGGTTAAGATTTAATTCTTCTCTCAGGACACAGATGATTATTTAATTATATTAAAAGGATTTTGTTAAGTACGGAAATATACTGTGAGTACGCTTTGGGTGTGTGGATGTTGAGCGTGTGACTGTATGCATGTATATCCTGAATATCCTGAAGGTGTGAGTATGTTAGGGTGTGAGTGCACTGAGGGTGTGAGTACATGCATGCGAGTATATCTAAGTACTAGTGCAGTAAGAGACCGTGCATATATACAGATTCAAATATTACATAACAAGTACAGTGTGTCATTAAAGTGACTGAGTTCACTAAAATTACAGCCTCAGGACAGAATCTCTTGGTGTGCGAGTGTAAGGCCTCCCAGATTGTAGGACATTGAAAAGTCCATAGTTAGAATAAGAAATTGATAATGTTCCTCGCCCCACCCAGGCGATGCTTAGAGTAGATGCACTCAGATGTGGGTAACTGAGTGCCACTGATGTGTTAGGCAGTTTTCACCACCCGCTGGAGTGTCTTACGATCAGATGCTGAGCGGGTTCCATACCACACTGAGATGCTGTTTGTAAGAATGCTCTTGATGGGGCAGCGATAAAAGTCCTGTAATATCACAGAGCACAGGTGAGCTTGTTTTGAGGCCCAGTAGGAAAGTAAAGGCTCTGTTGCGCCTTTTTAACCAGGATTGAGGAGTTAAGTGTCCAGGAGAGCCAGAGAACCTGAACCCAGCCCCCCGTTCCAGCATAGCTCCATTCAAATAGATGCGGGATTGAGCCAGACTCCTAGTCCTCCTCGTTGTCACCTCTTATCAGGCCTATCACTGTGGTGCCATATGCAAACTTGATTATGGAGTTAGAGCCATGGGTGAACAGGTGTACAGTGTGTATATAGCGAATATACTTGGTGACTATACTAAGCGTGTATGTATATGTAAGCTTACTGATTGTCTGAGTGAGGGTGAGTATACTGGGGGTGAGTATGTGAGTTGGTGTCTGTGAGTACACTGAGTGTAAGCTGAACCTGTAATTTACTATATGCTCCACTAGAGGGCACTGTAGCATTAGAGTTCTTATAGACAGACTTTTTTGTGTGTGTGTGTGTGTGTGTGTGTGTGTGTGTGTGTGTGTGTGTGTCTAGACGATGCAGCAGCACTGATCTTCAGCAGTAGTGAGGGAATCATGTGGATGAAACCTGATGGCTCTGAGCAGAAAAAGATCTCCAACAGCACAGGAGCAGCTTTAACGTCTCTCACTGCTAATAACACACTGTACTGGGCCGACACTGAACACACACACATCTACAGGTACTCAACACACACACACACACACACACACACACACACACACACACACACACTCACACACACTGCACTGGGCCGACACTGAACACACACACACACTGCACTGGGCTGACACTGAAAACACACACACACACACACACACACACTCGCACCCAGACCCTCGGTATCTCCAGGCTCTGAGCTCTGAGCTGTGTGTGTTCTCAGGTTGGTGCTGGACTCAGGTCAGGCTCCCTCAGTGATCTTCTCAGGATGCAGTGGGATTGTGGGCTTGGCTGTGGACTGGATTAATGAGGTTCTGTACTGGACCAGTAGCAGTACTGGAGCTGTACACTCTGCACCACTGAACTCCACTAAACACACCCCTCTCATCTCGGGTCTGTCCTCCCCCACCGCCATCGCTGTCCAGCCTTTAGTAGGGTCAGTCATGTGTAGGTTATAAACAGTTAATAGATGATTAATAAACTTCTTGTCATTTAGTTTTAACAGGAAGTTTTTATTATTTTTTTCTCAGCGTCCTGTTCTGGGCCGACACTGGACTTTCTCCCAGAATCGAGCGCTCAGATCTAAATGGACAAAACAGGAGAACCCTCGTCTCATCTGGCATACGGAACCCTGTCTCCATCGCTCTCGGTCAGTCCCCATACCTTTATCTCTCCGTTCCTCTCTCCATCCCTGTCAATTACAGTACACCCCTTAATCACTCACAATTCTGCCTCCATCACTCTCAGGGGAGTAACTGCACTATCCATCGCTCCCTCCATCGCTCCCTACATCGCTCCCTACATCGCTCCCTCCATCCCTCCCTCCATCCCTCCCTCCATCCCTCCATCTATCTCTCCATCTGTGTCAATTACAGTACACCCCTTAATCACTCACAATTCTGCCTCCATCACTCACAGGGGAGTAACTGCACTATTATCCCTCCATCCCACCATCCATCCCTTCCTCCATCCCTCTCTCCATCTCTCCATCCATCTCTCCATCTGTGTCAATTACAGCACACCCCTTAATCACTCACAATTCTGCCTCCATCACTCTCAGGGGAGTAACTGCACTATCCATCCCTCCCTCCATCCCTCCATCTATCTCTCCATCTGTGTCAATTACAGCACACCCCTTAATCTTTCACAATTCTGCCTCCATCACTCACAGGGGAGTAACTGCACTATCCATCCCTCCATCCATCCCTCCCTTCATCCATCCCTCCATCCATCTCTCCGTTCCTCTCTCCATCCCTGTCAATTACAGTACACCCCGTAATCACTCACAATTCTGCCTCCATCACTCTCAGGGAAGTAACTGCACTATCCATCCCTCCATCCATCTCTCCATCCCTCCTTCCATCCCTCCTTCCATCCCTCCATCTATCTCTCCACCTGTGTCAATTACAGCACACCCCTTAATCACTCACAATTCTGCCTCCATCACTCACAGGGGAGTAACTGCACTATCCATCCCTCCATCCATCCCTCCCTTCATCCATCCCTCCATCCATCTCTCCGTTCCTCTCTCCATCTGTGTCAATTACAGCACACCCCTTAATCACTCACAATTCTGCCTCCATCACTCTCAGGGAAGTAACTGCACTATCATCCCTCCATCCATCTCTCCATCCATCTCTTCCTCCATCCCTCCATCAGTGTCAATTACACTACACCCCTTCATCCCACAGAACCACGTCTGTCACTCTCAGCAAGTAGCGACACCATTATCAGTCTGTTCACCCCTCCACCCACTGCTCCATCCATCTTTTTTTCCATCTCTCCATCCCTGCTGATTATTCTACGTTTCTCCCATATGCAGAACCCCATCTCCATCACTCCCAGGAAAGTACTGACATCATTATCCCTCCGTCCGTCTCTCCATCCGTCACGCTTTCAATCCACCACTATTTCCATCCGTCTCTCCGTCCCTGTCATTTTCACTACACCTCTCCGTCACGCACAACCCTGTCTCCATCCACTCTCAGGAAATGAACACCTTTATCCCTTCGTTTATCCCTCCGCCATCTCTCCAACATTATGCACAACCCCATATCCATCACTCTGAGGGAATTAACGACATCATTATCCCTCCATCTCTTTTTCTCTCTCTCCACCCCTGTCAATTACACTACTTCCTTCTGTCACACACAGCCCTGTCTCCATCACTCTTTTGGGTAAGTAACAACATCGCTCTATCCATCACTGTAATTTAATATGCACACCTCCGCTCATCCTTCCGATCAGTTTCTGTGTTTAACGTCATTTTTTTCAGTCCCCTTTTATCTCTTTTCTAATCTGGTGAATCTCTCCCTTTATCTTCTCTATCTCTCTATTTTTTTTCGCTACCCGTCTCTCTTTATCTCTCTTTATATGATTTAGTGAGTGAGTCAGGGAGGTGCTGGTACAACACCTCCTTTTTGCGAACGGATTATTAAACACTATTGATCAGATCTTCAGTGAGTAAGTCAGTGTTGGACAGATGTGATGTAGAGTGTGAGAAGCGATGCATGCACGGCCGTGATGTTGATGTGGTGTGTTAACGAGCAGATCTTCCACGCGGGCTGCTGTACTGGGCCGACTCGCACCTGAACAGCGTGTCGAGGGTTTCCTACGACGGCCTGCACAGGAAGACGGTGGTGGAGTCTAACGGTTATCTGGACCAGCCGTTTGGACTTGCTGTGTTTGAGGTAGGTGTCTTGTGAAGAAACACACCCTCCCCACTTCCTGTCACATCCGGCATCAGTTGCGGCTCTGACAGCATGCTTTCAAGAACGGAGTGGTGTGTCTCTGCGTGTGATCTGGTTCTCGACATAGAGGTATGGGTGTGAAATGGCAAGGATCGTAGGCGTCGCCGGCATGCAGTCTTAGAGGGGCGTGTCTCCTTTACATTTCATAATTCTTCATTTAGACACCCCCACCCCCACCCCACCCATTCCACTTGATGGATCAGAGAATAAACATACGAGTGAAAGCACATTCCGGGTTTTTCCAGGATGCTTCACCACATCTCAGTGAAGTGAATCTTTCGAAGATCCGAGTGAAGCTTTCGCTAGAACCTTATTCTTTTGTTATCTGCCCTGAAAATCAACCCCAGGCCACGTTTAATAAATGTTTATCTAAACAAATGATATATTAGGAGTGAGCTTTTCCTTATTTGCTGTAAGTAACAGAGGGTTGTTCCTGGTTGATGATCAGACGAGCTGCAATATTTACTTCCTCCCCAGACACAATGGACATAAGAAAATTCTTTACAAACAAGTGGAAACTAAGTCAAGCCTTTTTTTTTTTTTGTTTTTTTTTTGTTTTGTTTTTTTTTGCAATGGAAATGTTAGTTCAGGTCGCTGGCTAATTAATGTTAGGAGTTCGATTAGCTGGCTTAATAATGGCTATCATTTAAATCTGTTAAGTTGACACCAAAATGCAAGAAAAGCCATCTTATAGCATTACAGGGTCTCTGCGGATCCTTAAAAAGTATTAAAAAGTCTTAAATATTAATATATTTTATATTTAAGGTCTTAAAACGTATGATTTTTCAATAATTTTCGAATAGTGGCATTACATTTCATCCGGGCGTCATCTGGGCGGAATGAAAGATAACAATCCGACGAGATTATTTTTCATGCTAGTTCACCAGCGCATGTCCGTATCTAACCAGACTATAAAAGGAGTGTGTGCCTAGCACTGGCATCACACATTTAGGGGGAAGTGTTTTCCATTTCAGCGTATATGCACTTGAAGCAGTGTTTGAGTGGATATTTTTCAGAGACGATCCGCGGCAAGATGAAGAAATGCAGGTTTATTGATAACTGGCTCGAGGATGGAAAGTATAGTGGCTGGTTACACAAAGCGACAGAGTATGAAGCGCGGTGCAAACCTTGTAAGAAAAACCTAAAATTGGGGACAATGGGCTGTAAAGACCTTGACGCACATATGAAAGGGGAGAAGCACAAGCGTTATGTCCACAGCCAGACAACAACTGCC
>JAOVVF010000036.1:12947352-12973982 GCA_028565595.1 Duopalatinus emarginatus | reverse complement strand
ACACACACACACACACACACACACACACACACACACACACACACACACACACACACACACACACACACACTCTCTCTTCTGAGAAGGCTTCCCACTAGATCTCAGAGTGTGTCTATGAGGATTAGTGTTTATTCAGCCACCAGCACAGTGAGGTCAGGTACAGATGTTGGGTGAGGAGTTCTGGTGTGTAGTCAGCATTCCGGTTCATCCCGAAGCTTTTTCAGTGGGGTTGAGGTCAGGGCTCTGTGCACAACAATTGAGTTCTTCCACTTCAGCCTTACAAAACTTTTTTCATGAGCCTCACCTTGTGCACATGCATATATACATATATACATACATACAAACACACTCACACAGTCCATGCCTTAATCCCCAAAGTTTTAAATTTTCATTCTACTTCCAGTCTAATATTTATGTTGATATGTAGCATATTTTATTGAGGATCTATTAATTTGGGAAGACTGTTCATATGTGTAGGGTGATGTTTTACTGACTACTGTTTCATCATTTCAGTAATTAGGCTTATCATGTTTACACAGTGATTAAGTAGCATTATAATAGAGAGCCAGCCCTGGAGCCACAAGGTCCTGGATTGGGTGTCATGACCCAGTGGCTACACAGTCATCCAAAACAGGTTTATTTAATCCAGGTATGTCAAAAATATGCAGAGAATGTCTGACCCGTTCTATGAAAATATGCATTTATTCAACAGACAGAACATGAAATTATGACTATATGAATTTACATATTTCTCAACCAATTCTATGGCACAGACTATACACAGACCACAAGAGGCTAAGAGTTATAAATCCAAGTAAAACTAAACCTTTGTTTAAATATGACAGAAAGCTTACAGCAACATTAATATGAAGAGGTCTGTATTAACATTAGTCACAGATAAAACAAATATTCCTTCTAAAATTATAGTCTAAACAGAATAAAATAGAATAAAATAATAAAAAAAATAACAATTCACAAGTATATTTTAAGGCATTGGCATATGACAAAGGGGTGGGATAGATTAGGCAGCAAGTCAACAGTCAGTTCTCAAATCTGTTGTGCTCAAAGCAGGAAAAATGGAAAAGTGTAAGGATCTGAGCAACTCTGACAAGTGCCAAACTGTGTTGGTCAGATGACTGATTTGGAGTCTTGTGAAGTGTTCCTAATATGCAGAAGTTACTGCCAAAAGTGATTCAAGGATGGCCAACCAGTGAACCAACAACAGGGTCCTGGGCACCCAAGGCTTATTATGTGAATGAAGGGTTAATGTTAGCCTCTATGGTCCAAAGAAGATACACAGAAGGATCGGTTGCTGTGATGGTGCCAGATACCTTCTGGTGTTTTGTGCAGTGCCTTGAACTGATGAGAGCTGTTTTGACAGTTGTTTAGGCAGGCGGTTTTAATGCTATGGCTAATCTTTGTATACACACACACACACATATATATATGTATGTATATATATATATATATATATATATATATATATATATATATATAGTGTGACCTGAGTCTGTGTTTTGCTACAGGAACAGGCTAAGGGATGTGTCAGTGCTAGCAGTATAATGGCTTCACCGGCTAAAGAACCACGGCTTCACAGAAAGCCTTCACCCACCTGTGAAATAAATAAAAATACAAGTCATAAACTGTGTAGTAATTCAAGCTCTGATATAAAGTAATTAGTAATATTCATAGAACAGCTCAGGATGTAGACAGACCTGGTGTACATATTGGGGTCATCAGTCCTAAAGATGTAGAAGATCTTGTCTTTGTGGTAAAGATGAAACTGCTGTGCTGATTCTGAATCCTCTTCCCTGAGAGAGAAGCCAAGGAGAGGCAGGCTTTCTAAAGCCGCTACATCCTGCATGAGCGGAAATCAAGATGAACAGGACTACAGTGAATTAGGATATTTTAGCCCCAGTAGATAGTTCTCTCCATCATACAAGGGGGCTTGGAGGAAATTACTAATTGCCCCCTTTTTAAATATTCATGACTTCACAGAAATGCTTGAATTGCTAGTGTTGTGTTAATGCTGTGACTCTAACCAGTATGAAGCGTTTATACTGAAGACGAATGAATGAAGATAGCTGTGGTATTGATTTGAACTTTGGATTTTAGCAGTTGGCATGTTTTATCCCATATCTTTTTATCACCAACTGCAAGCTGCATCCCCAGTAATAGGGATTAATGTGGTGTATTTCAAATCGTTAAAGTCGCCAACAGGATCTTTCTGAAGTACAGTTATGTCTGCTCAACCAAGCAGATGCACTATTGTTTGGTATTTTTTAATTATAGGCGAAAAAGGCATCATCCTTCCCTTCCCAACCGATAAAATTATAACTATGCACATTATTAAGAACGCTTTGAATGCTTTTTTCTTACCTCACTGGCAGCGTAAGTGTACAGTACTTTATCCTTGATGACGAACCACAGCCTCTTCCATTGTCTCTTTTTGGCCTTCATTCTGTCCAGATAACCGCTCATGGATGAGCCATCTGTGTTTGCTGAAACCTACAGTACAGATAAGTGAATTAATAATTATGTAATTAATTAATTAATTAATTAATTAATTAAAGTAATTAATGAGTAATAATCAAAAGCCTTAGCTAGGGTTAGAATATTAATCAATAAAATACATTATAGTTATGCACTTCTCCAACTTTATACCTCTTTCAAGGCTGCTGGGATCTTCTTCTGCTTTCTAAAGTGAAACGTTTTGGAATTTGGAGAAAGAAAAGCTGGTGCCTGGTTACCTTTTTTGTGAATAAGTGACAAAAATGGACAGTCAGTAAAAGGAAACTAATTTTGTTTGTTAATTCATTTGTATTTTTTGCACTACAAATAGACAGCTAGGTGTCAGACCGGAGCTGTTATGCTGTAGAATCTCAAAGCACTGATCGCATACACGTGCAGGTCGATTCTTCAGATACTCCAGAGGATGCTTATTAACCGAGCAGGCCTGACATACCACCTAGGACACACACAGACAAACACAAACAACAGAAATCTACCTTTACTTGCACCAAAATGAGCAGAAATCCTGTAAATCCTGTAAACCCAGTTTGTTAAACATCACCACACCCTTCCACAGGCTCTGCAGTGATGCCTCCTCCAGGTCAGGGTGAACTCGCAGGTGCAGATCATACACATGGTAGCCCGGAGGTCTGGGATCCATATAGGGGCCTTGGTTCCGAGCTGGGCTGCACCGTCCCAACTGTCTTTGTCCCCCTACAAGAAATGTTTCGAATCGTTACCAAGGACAACCGTAATGCAGTGTGTCAAGGTATTGTTGGTGTGCATTAATGATGATTTGGGATGAACAGATAATGTGTCCTAAACAGACAAAAACACAGGGATGAATATGAGGCATCCTATTCTTTTTTTGTTTGTTTTTAGAAAGCCTTATTTAAAAAAAAGCTTTGTAGGGAATCTGTTGTTGTTTTTTTTAGTGAAATATGGCGGGTACAAACAAAAGTCATTACTGTATGACCAAATCTAAAATCGTGTGCACATCTCTAAAAAAAAAACAACCAAAAAACAAACGAAACAAACATCTGGTTTAGGCCACGCCCACATCAGGCACAAAAAAAAGATAATGATAGAGATAGTGACATTGTGTTACACCCCTAGCCTGTGTCATGCCTCCTCAGTGATGATTACACACTGACCTATTAGCAGTGTTATTAATCCTGAACTAAATAGCTTAAATAGTGAAATTACAGTTTTAGACCCAGAACACTACTCTGCCGTTTTCACTTCTTTCCCTAGTCACTTGTAATGGACGACAAAAGTCATGCTGGTTAATGATATCTTATTACTTTCATGCACACTGACCATAAAACAAATCCCACACACTACATCACACCTTGCAGTTATACAGATGGGTTTTCAGTGCGATCCTACAGGCTACAAGTATATGAAATCCTACAGCTGTTCATTTTTTTTCCCAGGCTGATTTTGCTCTCCATTTTGTTCACCCGGATCAGTTGCTCTGTTATACTATCAGGCTTTAGGTGGATTCAGAGCCTATCCTAGCAATAAACTTTTGATGAGACACCAGTTCACCACATGGTCATGACGCACACACATATTCCCACACTCGTTAAAGTGAAATGTGAAATATGAATATACTGAGCTATCAGCTATTACTTAATATACTAGTGAAGCAGTATACACGAAACAATAGCACATGGTTAGGAACACACCCTGTTTTCTTGGTTGGGTTGTATGCTGATTGGCCACAATGAGCCAGTCACTGTGCTATTTAAATGGATCTCATGTTACACACTCGCTTATGCAATAGGGAATTTTATAATGCAATAGATTTTACAGCTTTGCATTGCTGTTATGGTTTTACCCATTAAACACTTGGCACTAAAAATACCAGCAAGCATTAGGCAAATGTGTCATACACACTGGGAATCTCCACCGTGATCCAAGCTGTTAGCCATTGATATCTGCTATTTTTAGTAATGTAGTGCTGTCCCGGTGGATGTGAAATGGAAACCCCCAAATTTCCAAAGCAGTTATTGTCCTTTCAAATTCCTTTCACCATCAAGACGTGTCATTGGGGAATCTCCACTGATCCTTCCCTGGAGGCTAGGGCCATTTAAATAATCCACTGTGTTTGATACATGGTGGCCAATCATAAAACACTACCAACAAAGCAGATTACGCCTCAAATCACATGTTATTGTTCCAAGTGTTCAAACCATAAAATCTAACACATCATGGTTGTATTTGTGGTTGCATTTCTGACTTTGGCCAGAGTATACCTTCAAAGGACATGGGATTAAAATGCCATGAGTCAGTGAGTACCTCTTCAGGACCTTTGCTTGAGGGGAGAAATGTGGTCATCTTTTTGGTGTAATCTTCAATAGCGTTAGAGATTGCCTCAAGCCACTCGTCTCGACTTGCAGGGGAGCTGAAAGGTTGGAAAGGATAAGGATAGGGATAGACAAACAAGGGCGCTCACTTCTTTAGGAATGCAAATGTATGTAGAATACACACTGATTTGCCTTTGTTCTCCACAGCACTGCATCAGTACTGTGCTGCTAAACTTACCCTATATACATCACAGAGTACGACTCACAAAAAATACAATGTGGGCCTAGTTTTGTTATTTTTGTATTTCATACTAATCTTGTACATGTCACCTGGGCAGTGCTTATTACGCTTGTTTGAATAGTTAATACTCACTTGGCAGACAGAATAAACGAGCGCTCAACACTTTCAATGTTTAGCTCATTCTGATATCCTTCTTGATTTGGCTTGCTGACCTAAAAAGTCAAATATATATAAAACCAATTGAAACACAAGGTCTTGAACAGAGCTCCAGACTGAGGTGCTGTAGACTGTGACTCACCTTCATTCCAGACAAAGAGATCTCATTGTTTAGCTTGTATTGGCCTGGCTGGATGTTTGTAGCGTACATCAGAGCATCATTGAACTGGCCAGTAGGAGGAACAATATTAGAATCAACAACTATTACTAGGTTTTTACAGCTACTTCATGTTGAGTGTCAGCAAACTAGGGTAAAGCTCTGGTAGGAGCTAAACTGAAATGGACACCAATTTAGAAATGTATAATTACATAAACAATACCAAATTCAGATGTATAATTATTGGCACCATTGGTAAAAATGCTATGGAAACTTAGTCTCACACTGAAAATATTACAGATATAGTATATACAGTTCATTTTGTAAATTTTTAAAATATAATGTCACAATTCATTTTTCGAATCAAATATAATTCGATGTAATTATCCCATTATTTACAGTGACATTTTAAGTGCACCCGAGTGTTCAGGAACGTTTATGAACTTCCTGTTTTACTGAGGAAGAAAAAAAAAAAAAAACAGGTGACACGACCTGATTCCCTTAGTCACTCATCAACATGGAGACGATTACAAAAAAGTATGCTGACCTTCTTAACTATTCAAAAATAGTTACACACCCAAAAATATCATACGTACTTTAGGGCAATGAGTTAAATATTTAAAACATGGGCTGTAATGGTCATACCTGGAAGTGGATAAAAGTGTCATTTGCCCCATGCTTGGTGACAAGTACATAAAGTTCAAAGAGGCAGATGAAACAGATATAATACGGCACCATTATTAAAGCCTGTTTCAAACCAATTTTTCAAATTTACAAGTTAATAGTGCCTCTATGGAAACAAAATATTTGGAAGGCGTGCCAGGAGAAAGCATTTCCTTTACCTTCGGTTCTACATTGCACACCTCCGCCCTCTTCTCTCCAAAACTGGAGCCAAAATGTGGATCAGCGTCTTCATATTTTCTGATTATGACTACTGCCACTCTCTCTTATATGCTCTTCCTGCTACACTACCCAAACTTTTTATATTCATTCATTCATCCAGAACTCAGCAGCACGAGTCCTCACACTCATTACTTAACCTTTTTCAAAGTTTAAAAGCTCTACATAGTTTTGCCCCTTCTACCTTAGTGAGTTATTTGAATTGTACTGTCCCTGACAAACCATCTGATTCTGTGGCTTTGGACTTCTGAGTGACCCGCAATTAAAGTTGTCATCTGTGAATGCAGATTATGTAGTGCCGCTGCTCCAAAACATTCATGCCACAATCACTTTGTGATAGTTCCTCTCTTTCTTTCTTTAAAACTCGACAAAAAAAAGTTCCTCTTTGTTTCACATTACTCTTCCTAGTGCTTTGTTTCTCTGTGTGTGTGTTGTCTCCCTAACACCTATTTAAAGCCTTCTTGGCATTGTGAAAGGAACCTATATAAGTTATTATAATTATTAAATTAAATTATTATAAAATAAGACAAAAATAAAGCGTTCTGGCAACAAATAATCAATGTGGATTTGGTGCAAAAAATAAAGATCATTGTACAGACGAGGACCTAACCTCCGCTTGGCATCACTTACTTTATAAAGTACCAGGGGATTTAAATAATATTATATCCTCTACAAAGAAGTTACAAATTGTGTGTTGTATGCAGTGCACTTGGGGAGTGTGAGGACTCTTACAGCTGAGTTCTGAATGTATATGTTGAGTAAAGTAGCAGGGCCTGGAGTTGTTCTATGGTCGCAATATTGCATCTCCACCCTCTTCTCTCCGGTACTGATGCTAAAATGTTGGTCAATGCCTTTATATTTTATTATCTCAACTCTCTCCTTTATAGTCTCCCTGTTGGCTCATCCAGCAGGGCACTTATCCAAAACATATCAAAACCCATGCAAAAAAAGGCGAAATGACAGAGAATCAGGCTTTTGACTTTCTAGCATCTAATAAGAAGACTCCAGAGTACTTTACAAGACTCATCTTTACCAAGGGCCAATTATTTTGTTGCAGATTGTATTACATATAAAAATTAAAATCAATACAAAAACCACTATAGAGTTAACCCAACATCTTCTTTTATATAAACAATAAATAAAATACTGAGTTATTTAAAAGTTAAAATGACTTACTAAGAAGAACATTCGAGGCTGCATAACCTTTCGAGACAGTTTCAGCAAGTAGCCTTCTTTCAATAAGACCTGAAAAAAAGGAGCTTAAAGTCTTAATAATGAAATACTTTCATTGCAACATCACTCAACATTTCAGTCATGTCACACTTTAACTGCATCAGTGTGCTATAGCATGCATTTACAAACCAGTTTAACTGTTGTTTGAATGTTGAATGTTCATACTGTATACATATGCCTGTACTCATTAACATTATAATGGCTGCCAGCAGTACTTCCCTACAGTGCTACAGGATGGTATTTACCCTGCCTGGTTTCACAATCTCTTGGTTTCCAAACAGGCTGCACTGAACTTGCATCAGTTTCTGGAAGTTATCCTGTCAAAAAAAAAAAAAAAACGAGTGGCATGTTACTGAATTATTTGCAATATTTATGTAACGATAAATACATTCTTATTATTAATATAAATAATAATAAATAAATAATAATAAATAATATTATTTATTTTATTTATAAATAATATAATTTATTATTATTTATTTATTATTATTTATAACATTTATTTATAAATAATAAATAAATAATAAATAATTCTTATTATTAATCATGGTCTTACCCCTTGCTTCATGGTTTCGTTGGCATGGTTTGCCACTTCCTTTACTATACTGAGTGCAGCTGTAAGAAGGTACAATATTACAATACAATGTTAAAGCTGATTAATTATTATTAATTAATTATTATATTAGTTATTATTATTATTATCATACTAAGTGATTTCATGGTGGTTGAATAGAGAGATTTACCTTGTGCATCTTTGTAATCTGGAGAGTCTTCTTCAAGATTCTTACAATAGTCTAAGGAAACAAAGAAAAAATAAAAATAACACTAAACACACATATGTGATTATTTTAAAAGAAGTTATGTACTGGTAACGGACTGATATAGATTTAAGTATTAATGTATGGTTGTGTTTTTAGAGCATGTGTCAAACTTAAGGCCTGTAAAAACATTACACTGAAATGCTGCATAGTATTTACTACTTAACATTTTCCTAGTATCAACAACATTCCCACGTGCCACTGTACAGCATGTGGACTTGCATCTTATTCCTGAAAAACAGGTTAAAATGGATGTCTACCTGCTGAGCTTTAAGCGAGTCAGACCTGTGTCTAAAAATGAATCAGACATGTGTCATGCCATTGGCCTTTAGTACAGCTCAGGGACTGACTCTATATCCTGGTACATTTTAAACAGTGTAGAGACATAAAAATATGCAAAAATAAATAAATAAATAAGTTAAGATAGTGTGAAGACAAATGGGTGGACGATTTGTGTCTCCTGTGAAATCCTACAACTCGGAATACGACAGGCTGTTCTGCAGGAAGTATGGTGTTCATTGCCTACAGAATATTTTTGCAAGCTTGTGGAGCTTGGGATCTGCCAAGTATTAGACTTGTGTACCAGTTTTTTTTACACTTCAGTGTACTTTAGGTCATGGCCCTACAAGAGGTTACATACACGCTAATGTGGCCAGGGCAGAATTTAAGCTTGATACCCCTGCTCTAAACTTTTATGCCTAGATTTTAAGCCTCCATCATTTTTAATATATCATTTTCAAAAGAATGGCATTGTTTGTCTGGATATATTCTTCATCACTGACAGGATGCATACTGTAGTAACCAGTTACAATACTTATTGAACTGAATTTGAAGTGAATTATTAAATGGCTGAAATCTCTAACCTGTGAGAAGGAGCTGATATTGGGGGAGTCTCTGAACAGGCTTTAGCATGTAATGCTTCAGGGCGAGATTGGCACAGCATGGACTGCTCTATATTAGAAAGAGAGAAACAGACAGATAGGGTAGTCACATACAAGGAATGCAGACTTTTAATGGAAAAAACAGTAAGCCCAGAAACATCCTAGCGAAGAAAATCCATCCACCCACAGATGTGTGAACAGACACTAACAAACACACACATGCTTAAAATGAAAGGCACAAATGACAGTAAAGTAAGCGAGGTTTCTGTGATAGGAGGGAGAACAGGTTAAGTTGGTGTCATTACCTCGAATTCCTGAACCACTTTGGCAAATGCTGGGTTCTTCCGGCACTGCTCCTCCAGTAGAGCCACATTCTTGTCGAACTCGCAGATGTAGCTGGTGTACATTTTCAGGTATGGCCCTTTCTTCAAAAAAATATCTGCTATGCCAGAGTGCTCATTCCTAACGTATCGCAGAAAGTCAGAATAAGACCCAAATTATTTTATTCTAGCCGGATAAAGATTGTGAAATGTTGATGAAATCTGAACAAAAAAGATCAGTTTTTATACCAATGTACTACACGGTCCTCCAGCTCTCTTAGTAAGTCCTGGTTGAGCTCATAGAGCTGTGGCAGTGAAAACAGGATCTGATTGAGGTTCTTCTCATCAATTACAGGCTTTCCAGTCTGCAACGAGGCTTTCATCACTGCATCCCGAAAACTCTGGACAATACATACATGATAATTCAAAACAAGACAGGAAGGTGAATGCACTTGTTTACACTCATGTGTGGTTGCCAGTGGATTAATTCTGGCAAAAAAACAACAGAAAAATTTTATTTTCTGCCCTAGATCATTTACATCTCAAATGTGAGAAACTAATATTTCACTAAAACAACCTGGAACTATTTGTGTTGTAATTATGCCATGTTATCGTCCTAAAAGATTAGAGCAGTAGCAGTAAATGCAGTCAGACCACTTAAAAAAAAACCTTTCTAATTATATATCATTTAAGCCCACGCAGAATGTCAGGTATGTTGTTTGAAGTAATATAAGTTTTGAGTGTAGTTTTAACATAGTTTGTAATTAGATAGCAGATCCAGATTTCCCAGATGTAGGTCACTTAAGGCAGTCATATGGCACTGCTGGCTCACTGAGAGCACTGGCAAACTGCATGTAAACCAGACTTTGCTTACATATTAAAAATGCCCATATGGCCCACATGTAGCAAAACATATCTGGACTATGTCTGGCATGGTAATTGTATATGAAGTTGTATATGAAGATTCTGGCATAGGCATCTGGCCTTTTTTGTGCCATCATTCCATGCGGTATGTGGGCCAGATTCGGGCCAAATCAAAGTTGCTATTTGGGTTGTTAACCACACATATTCCTTATTCCATATTGTAACTATCTCACATACAGCATGTGGCACAGTCCCTTGTCTAGAACGATTTACAAGTGCTCTGAAATCACAATCAATAATTACATTACATTGTGATGTTGTTTTTTTGTAATAAATTGGAGTGCTAATTTAATTTCAATACTACAGAAATTGGGAGGTCTTTTAGATGTGATTTGATAACTGATGGCTCAGCTGTATGGACAGCGATATAAATTTATCCTCAATTCTGACCACAGAAAAAACAGATGTGGTAGTGCAGTTAATTAAAAACACAAACTCTACACAGTATCTGGGAAGTGGAAAGTACCAAAATACTCCCTATCTATAACTACATTTCAACAGAGTGAAACCAAAAGTAGTATATTGTATCTCACTAGAGTGGATCTTTATCCACATCTGAATGGGCATTCACACTGAGCTTATCATGCTCAATATTATTTTTTTAACCAGAGATGAATGTATCTGGCTGAACGAAGCAGTGTGATTGTTTCTGCTACCGGCAATATGAATTTCTTTCATGAGTTGAGGGATGCTTACATAATTAAATACTAACTTAATTTAATAAGCAATAAATAAAGAGTATATATAAAAAAACTTTCTTGAAACTTATAATACGTTCATTTGGATTGTCCATAAACTTAGTGAGTTTATATATCTTTTAATAAGCATTTATTTAGTCGTGTGGATTGTAACTTGGAGTCCTGGAGAAGAAATACAGAGGACTTTAAAGTCAAGAAAATTATTTTCACTTTCCCTATTGCTTATAAATTAAACTAGGTGTGGATGGCGTTTCTGTAGTTTCCAAGACAAGCTTGTTGCCAGAAATGCATAATTATTGCTTTGCTGATAAAAGAAATTTCTTACATGACATCTGTAGTATTTTCTTGGCCGTGATATGGTGCTAGCAAAATATTTGCTCGTTAGAGATTTTCTCCCACAGTAAAGTGTTTTGTGCCTTGACCGAGCTGACAGAGAGGATTACGGACCTTGTGATCGACAAGGAGTCAGATTTACCATTATGTATAATACGGTTCGGCTTACACAACCATGACTAGATTCAAATAACTACAAAAACATGTAATAGGAAAAGTACATAAGATTGTCACAAGAAATATGTACAAGACATAAAATATACACTCACAATATGGAGAAGCTTCAACACATCCACAAACCTGGCAAGAAAAAATAATATCAAATAAATGAGGATATAAGGATTAGTTTGAATAAGATGCAGGTTAAGCATGGAGACTTACACTTTTTCCGAACTCATGATCTCTTTAGCAATGTGCCACAATTTGGTCTTTTTGGAGTCCTTAAAACATAAAGGTAAAATTAGCTTTCCAAGATAAAAACATATGTTAGCAAATTTACAGCTTATACACTGACTTGCCAAGAAAAACTGGTACAAGCCAATGGTGGTGGCTCCATAATTATATGGGTGTTTGTTTAGCTGGCATTCCATAGGACCACTGGTGTGTCTACAAATGTCTCTGACAGGTGAACCTATGTGTACTTCCTTTTTGATGAGTTGTTCATGTCCTGCATACAATCTGATAGGTCTGACATCTTCCAACAGGACAATGCACCATTACACACGTCTAGAGACGCCAAATTATGGTTTAAGGAACACTCGTCTGGTTTTGGGGTTTCGCCATTCTCACCTAACTCACCAGATCGCAATGTTACCGAACACATCAGGGATGCCATGCAAAGGGCTGTGGAACAAGGAAATCCCACACCCAACAGAATTGTGGGCTGTCCTGCAGAAAGTGTGGTGTTCATTGCCTACAGAATATTTCCACAAGCTTGTGGAGTATTTGGGGGTTCTATCAGGTATTAGATTGGTGTACCAGTTCTTCTGGCACTAGTGTATTTGCAGCAAATATTAGACTATAACAATATTACACAGTACCTGATCCTTCCATTTGTCTGAACTGGTTTCTACGTCTTCTTCTTCATCTTCTTCTTCTGAGCTGCTTTCGAATCCCTTTACATCATCGGAGTAGATGACCTCTTCATACACATGGCTTATGGAACTACAAGCAACAAGATACAGGCTTTGTGGTTCTTGTCCTTTGTATGGTACATAACATTTCAGACCTGAAAAATTCTACCACCTTGAAATAGTTTCTTCAGTTTGCCTTTTTGGGAAGCATATTTATAGTAGAAATAACATTTAAATAACTGGTAATTCATTAGAATTTATGAACTATATAAACTATATAAACATATATGACCTATATTATTTCTCACCTGTTCGTATAGCCCTGCCCCGTTCTTGTGTCTGCAGGGGTTTTTCCATTCATACGTTCTTCTTTATTGGAATATTTACATGTCTTTGGTATATTTACATTGAGCACATGTTCATACGTATGCTCATTGTCCACATCATCGCCATCCACACTACGTTCAGTGTTGAATTCAGGATGAAGGGCTTCCACGTGGTGTGTCCTGTATTGTGGTATTTGAATTTGGCTTTTGTTTAGGTTCCTGGTTGCCTTCCAGTCCCCATCCACCGATTGCTCATCTTTGCCCACATTGATCTCTGAAGCTTGTCCTCCCTTGGAGAACAGTTTGGGAAACTTTTTCACTGAGAATTCAAAGTCTTTTAACTTCTTGAAAGACGACGATTTTCTTTGGCCATCCGAATGATGCACGTCTGCCAGGGTCAAAGACTTCACTTTGGGCTTCAAAGAAGTGCCGGGTTTTTTCGTTGGTGTGCTTGCTGGAGTGGTGGTATTAGGCATACCATGTTCTGATGAAATGGGTTTCCAGCAGGGATAATGTCTTGGTAGTTCCACATTGTCAGTTGGGATTTCTAGTCTACTTCTGTGTTGTTTTCTGGGAGCAACTGTTCCCCCTTCTTTGTAAACATGAGCTAGCATACTCTCTTTCACTGTAAAAGCTTTATACTTTGGCTTAACATGTCTACCTGACTCCTGTGAGTTGATGTCAGGCTTCTCTGGTGGACCAACATGGCTGATTTTTGGTTTATTCTGCACAGGGCTTGCTGAGGCCTTTAGAGCGGCAAGCAGAGCAGATGGTGAATGCTCATTTTGGTCATCAGCAGAGTGTCTACGCTGTGTGTTATAAATTAGGGCAGGTTTAGACTCTGCAGATTTAGGTTGCAATCCAGTTGGTGAAAAAATCTGAGCAATATGAGGTTTGCTGGTTTCATTTCGTTCAGAACCTCTAGAACCATTGGTAAGTTTCAGATTGTTTTTTACAGTCCCATGATTCTGGCCATGGGTTACTCGCATTGGCTTCAGTTGGTCACTTGAAAAGTCATTTATATTGTGACGAGTGGTGTCTGAGGTTTGACCTGAATCAGGGTCAGATTTGTGCTTAGTTTGGGAATGCAGTAAATCCTGAGCATTGTCCAATTGTTGAAAATTAGACTGATACTGACTGGTGAAAACAGAAACTGGTTTCCATTGTGGTGCAGTGCATTTAGTAAGACGTGGCTGTGGCACATGTACAGATTTCACAGTGTTAACTGGTGGTTGAGGAGAGTGCACGTTAAGTTCTTGGTGAAGTGTTTGTTGCAGTGGAATAAACTTTGGTTTAGGGCCTGTAGGTGGCTTTTCCACACCTGTCACAAGCTCTAAAACACAGATAAACAGGTAATAAGTCTGTATCTGACTACACAATGGTCTACCCCTAATGTGTACACCAATTAGCTATAATATTAACACCACCGGCCAAAACAGCCATGGAATTCACAAAACCTCTGAAGGTGTGCTGTGATATCTGACAGCAAGACATCTATATCCTTCAGGGACCAGCTGTTTTGGAGATGCTCTGACCCAGTCATCTAACCATCACAATTTGGTCTTTATACTTGCTTTATACTATATGTTCCCTGCTTCCTATAGACTATTCACATACTGCCTAATATATCCCACCCCTTTACTGGTGCCACAGTATATAAGTATAACAAGATAATCAATGTTTATCACCTTAACTGTCAGTGGTTTTGTGGTGTTAATGTTATGGCTGATTGGTGTTTTTTTAAATATGGGTGCCACTTAAAAAAAAAAGGTAGAAATATTAACCATTCATTTAAACACGTTTACATTTTTGCATTTATCTAATCAGCCAATCATCTGGCAGCAGCACAATGATTAAAATCATGCAGATACAGATCAACAGTTTCAATTAATGTTCATATCAAACAACAAGATAAGAAAAAAAAAAAAGATCTCAGAGACTTGAACCCTGGCATGGATGTTGGTCCCAGATAGGCTGATTTCAAAACGGCTGAGCTGAAATTTTTACACACAGCAGTCTATAAGGTTTATCAGAATGGACAAAAACAACGTGTAAGTGGAGGAGTGCAGGCTGAAACAGTGTGAGAGGAAAACGGCCAGATTTTTTCAAGGTGCCTGAAAGTCTACAGTAAATTAAATATGCATGAACAAAACATCAAACCTTGAGGTGCATGGGCTACAATAGCAGAGGAGCACATCAGATTCCACTCCCGTCAGTCAGGAGCAAGAATCTGTGGCTATCCTTGACACAAACTCATGCAAACTGGACAGTTAAAGACTAATCTTCTTCTGGCTTTTTTCCTCTGATCTTACTTGTCAACAAGGAATTTCGTGTCACTCACAGCTTTTGTTTTTGCACCAGTCTGCATAACATTTAGAAACTGCGGTGTATTCAAATTCCCAAGTGCTCATCAATGTTATAAAAAACTTAGCCCAGCCCTTCTGGTAACATTCATGCCACAGTTAAACTCACAAGGATCACATTCTTCTTTCATTCTGATGTCAGCACTTGCTCTGTACCTGCATTGTGTAACTGCTGATTATATAACTGCATGGACGTGCAGGTGTTCCTTTCAAAGGGGACAGCGAGTGTATGTGCATGCACTGAAGTGCCAGAGAAACTGGTACAAGCGAGCGTATGCAAACTGCATGGAACCCATGAGACGTGAACACGTTGTCTGCGTCCTTTCTGACGAGTCACACCAGTTCATGCCCTGCATTCTTTCAACAAGACAATGAGCAACGACACCTGTCTAGAGACGCCAAATTATGGTTAGAGGAACACTCATCTGAGTCTGGGGTTTTGCCATTACCACCCAAGTCACCAGATCTCAACATTATTGAACACATCTTGAATACCATGCAATTCCAACACCTCGGTATGCAACAGGATTGTGGACCAGAAAGTATGCAGGAAGTGTGATGTTTATTGCCTACAGAATATTTCCATAAGTTTGTGGAGTTCATGGGCTGTAGTGAGGAAAGGGGGGGGGGGGGTGACTACCAGATATTAGACTGGTGTACCAGATTGTCTTGTAACATGTAGCTGATATATTGCAGGGATGTAAACCTCAAGCTTCCACATGATATGTGATTTCTGCTCATAAGGAAATGATTTACAATTTTTTTAACTATACTATTTTTACTTTACTATTTTTTTCACTGATTCTGATACGGTAGAGTTTAGTTTAGTAACTGGACTTTGATTCATATGTGACCACCTTTATTCAGAATATTGTGGTAATTTGTGAATGATAAATATGTACAGAAGACTATTTAATATCAGAGTTATATTTAAAAAAAATAATAAAATCACAAAAAATACACAGTCTGGAAGTCCAGCTGTAGGATTCTGGTTAAGAAACCTGCCTTGTGATCAGAAGGTCCCCGGTTCGATTCCTGTACCGAAAAGACATGACCGAAGTGCCCTTGAACGAGGAAACCTAACCCATCCCTGCTCCCTGGGCCATGTTAATGGGGTTGCCCACTGCTCCGGGCACAAGTGTTGACTACCCATCTGTGTGCAAGCACAGTGGTCAATGAATAACTATTAGTGTACAGACATAGCCTTCTGTATTTTCAGACAGTATTTACTCCAGACATGATGGTGATCAATATTGCCAGACTGGGTCAGGTTCTTTAATTAGCCTGAAATAATTCACGTAGTGAACATTTCCAAACCTTTCCTTTACTTATACACTGAGGTGACCTTTGTTTCACTTCCTGTTCTGATTACCTTTTTATTATTATTGTTTTTTTTTTTTCCAAGATCAAAGATTGTTTATAGAACGTAAGTCATGACACAGGGGCACTTCAAAGCACCTGAATAAAACCAGGATTTCTTTGATCATTAGTCAGGAGTGTAATGGTGTAAATGATCTACAATGATGAGAAAGGTGAGATTAGAGAAGTGAAGTTGTGGTCATCACTCACCTGTGCGCCTCTCCATGGCTCCTCACTCACCTTCTCTTCCTACTTCTCATTACCACCGTCATGTTGGTTTCTTACACACCTGACACCACAAGGCAGAAATCCCGCTTACTGGCATCAATGTTTCATTCGGATCCTGTAGAAAAGCTCGCAGTCTTCATGATGGTAAAGAGGTTAGAATAATCCGACTGAAACCTGCGCTAAGGTTTAAGACTTTTTAATACGCAGGTCTGCTTTGATCGTCCAATCTAATCTAATCGGTGATCTAATCACCGATATACCGAATTACCTACAGATGGATGTATGAATATCCAGTCGATTTCAGTGCGACTCGATCCAACGTACAGGTTCATCAATTACAGACTAAGTGTCGATGGCAAGATTTTACCCTGTAACACATTTAGGGGCAGGTGCAACAACAAGAGACTCATTACTGCCCCCTGCTGGACTGATTTTTTACACACAATTGATTTGCATGCTATAAACAACAATAGGCTACATTTAAGACTAATCTTGTTGATTTAAAGTTTTCCATTGAATAAATTTTTCTATATAAAATTTAAACTTTTGCACAATTTTCTTTCTTTTGTCTCAAAATGAAGTAGCAAGTCTTTACTATAAGCCGTTCTTCTGATTACATAATTAAAAACCAAACAAAAACCTTGTCATGTTTCTCCACCACACCTCACACCTGGCTGTGATTCGTCTGGAAAATATGCCCAGCATCCCTTGAGAAGAAAAGTCTATTCCAGTCTGGTTCTGGTATCCAGGTGATACTCTGAGCGTCATCAAACCAACAACAGTAACAACACATAAAAATATATAAAATATAAATTTGTGATCGGTTAAAAGATGAAAAATTCTTATTGTTTACCATGTATCAATATAATACCTTACACAGGGTACGACACATGGTGCACATAAACGTTCTACCGTAGAAAAGTCAAAGCAGAGGCCTTTTTTCTTAATTTTGTTGTCACGTTAACTTTAAAAAATTGTGGATGATAGAATGCCTGTTTATATCTGCTATTAAAAAGTGATAAAAGAAACTAATTTGCTTTAGGAAAGTTCAATGTTACTATAAACTACACTATAAACTACTTCAAGAGCCTAGGGGCTCCTCCAAAAACTCATATGTTCCTCGATGGTTGCAGAGGTGCCTGGAGGAACTTTTGGGGTTTTTTTAATATAAAATCTGTTTCCTCAAAGAAGCCATAAGAATTAAGGATCCATTTTTTAATAAATAAAAAGTTACAATCACTGGAAAATTGCTGCGGTATAATAGAAATAATTTATTTCTTTAATTTATTAATTATTAATTATTTATTTAATTTATTAATTTATTAACTTTCATAAAGCCTAATAACAGCACCATATTGTTGATTATTTTCCTACCACCTGTATGCCCTATCATGTTTTATTGCTTACTTATAGCATATCAATGTGAATACAGAAATCAGATTGGTCAGGAGACATTGATGAAATTTCTGTAACAACAATCTTTGATAATCAGCACTTTTTAATACATAATCATTTCAAGTAACAAGTAATTTACAGAGATTTGTATAGAGGGTGTGGCAGATAATCTAAACATATTATTATTATTATTATTATTATGAATATTAATAATAATAACAACAATAATAATAATAATAATAATAATAATAATAATAATAATAATAATAGACTAAAACATGCTATAAGAATCAGTTGTTTATATGGTAAAACTTTCTGTAAGACGATACAGTATAAATATTTTTAATGGAGAGTCTTGCAGGTCAGTGCTTTTTTTACAGTCAATAAGTAAATGATTTTGCTGATATTTAACAACATTTAATTAATCTGTTGTAAAAAAAAAGGAATAAAAAAATAGAAACTGGAAAATAATTATGTCCAGTGTTGAGGCAGCATCCCACCACCCCATAACGATTACTGTCCCACAGCAGCACACCCAGCTGTGCTCTTTTCCTTTATTATCACTTGAACTGGACCTGAGTAAACAAACAAATGCCACCAGCCAGTATAATTACTAAGTGTCCAAGTTTCTTTGTATTTGGAAGCTGTTGGCTACAAGGAATTACAGGCTCCCTTAACAAACAAACAGCATAGCATAAGCATCTGCTGATTCGATGTTTATATGTTCAAGACCCAGATGCCAGGTTTGCCTCTATTGGGCCCCTGAGCAAGAACCCCTGAACACATGTGCTACATAAAATTCATATTTGATTCACTTTAACAAACACATAAAGATAAAAGAAAAAAAAATGTTTAAATAAGCATAGTTTTTATAAATAATTTTCACATTTTTCAATGACTGCTAGAATAGTTTAAATGTCCAGGAGGTATAAATTCTGAGTCCAGGAAACAATCCCAATGAAGTTCTCTGATTCAGACCATCTAATTCTCCATGTTTAAACTGTACATGTAACTGAATATGTTGGGCTATATGTGGCCATGCATTGGCTTTAGTCCTCATCAATCTGCTGTGCTAGTTTCCTCAGCTTGTCCACCAACACTGGAAATTAGAAAACACAAATAAAGGACAAATTAGTAAAAAATCATTTAATCATCTTAATGCACAATTCTAACTGCATGCAGTTTGGTTAAAAAACTGATTATTTTACATTAATATTGAGTTGTGGAATGGATAACAAATATTATACAATAATATGATGAATATGACATACCAAACATCTGACTCTTATGATTTCACACCATAATGTCAATCTAGTTGCACTGCCTGACCATAACAAGGTCACATACTTTAATATTTTGTTAGACTGCATTTAGTTTTTATTATGCAACATTGTTTTGCCAACCGTCTGCAATTTATTTTCATCCAGACTTGTGATTTTTGGACCTTGTTGCCTACATCCCAAAAACTTTCAATGAGGTTAAGGTCATGTGGGGGACAATTCACATGTACAAATGATTCCTCATGCTCCTCGAATCACTCTTTCACTTTTTGAGCCTGATGAATCTTGGAATTTTTGTCCTAAAATATGTCCTTGCCATCAGGGAAAATCCATTGATTCACTGATGCAATAACCTGCTCATTCAGTTCATTCAGGTATTCAACTGACTTCATTTTGTAGCCACATAACATTGCTGAGCCTCGAACTGACCAAATCAAGTGACACCAGATCATAACACATAGACATATATACTGCCAATACCTCCAGCAAAAGGCCTCTGGAATGGATCGTATGCACGACAGGCATTGATTATCTCCTTGAGCTGATTGGGACAGTCATTGGGCAGCGGCTCCATCATCCTGTCAATACACACCTTCTTATAGATGCTATGAGAGTTGAGATCTGGGTATAAAAGCAAAATAAATATGACAGAGTGAATAAAACAATATTTCTAAAAAAAAGAGATACATGAAGGAATAGAGTGTTTCTTATTAGTAAAGGTGATTATTGATGAATGCTACATGCCTTTAAAGGGGACCTGCCGTGTTGCAATCTCCCACAGGACAATGCCGAAACTGTGAAGACCACATACAATGGATCATGATACTGAATTGTGCTGTTCATGAAACTAATAAGAGTCTTTTTCCCCCAACCTGATTCTTTACCTGTAAATTTCACAGGGTTTGTCATATTGATGGTTTATGTCTTGCAGCTGCTGTGGAGAAATGTACATCATCGAGCTGTTCTTCTTCCCCTTGTTGTTTTTTAGGGATATTTCTGTCTTTGCCAACTCAAATCCTCCAAGCTTCAAAGAGATACACACACATACATGTTATCTTGCTATTCTTGTAAGGACCTTGTAGTAAAAAAAAAAAAATAAAAAAAAAAAATACACCCTTTCCTCATGTCCCCACATGTTTAAAATGATCATGTGGGGATTTTGGTTTCTCATGAAGACATTTTCCCCACTCACAAACGCACACCTGTGTCAGCTTGTTCATTCATTGACATGATTAACCACTGCTATGCTACCTCATCCTAGCTCTTGGCCTAATCTCAGTAACCAAAAGGAACTCTTGTGACTCTGTGCCAGACCATCAAAACCAGCCAAATGACCTCACAAGGTCAACATTGTATTCCTGCCCTCGTAGGGACATTCGAATTCAGGCAAGGTGTGAGCATAAGCTTAAATTAGATTACTGCTTTACTTCTAATTTACTTCTAATTTTTACCCATACAATAGATGACAATACCTTTATTCTGTACCCAGCTGCCACTAGAAACTTGCAGCTAGTAATGCAGCCGTGCACCTTAAACTTCTCTTCAGACTGATGTAACCTGTAAAGGGAGAAGCAGACAGGAACAGTTTATATGTATCCATGGAACATAACATAACCAACAGGAATAACCAATAGGCCCTAGTTAAGGACACCACCTTAAAAAACAAGACAGATACCTGTATAGACCTTGTGCTGCATCTAGACACATGCTAATTTTTCTGTCCCAGGGAAGTTTGCTGGGCCCGTCCAGCACCTGTCTTAGACTGCCCTTCTCACAGAACTCCATTACGATGAGGTAGATTGGATTTGGCCCTACAGGGTAAAATATATTAAAAAAGGCTGATAGGTCAAATACTTTTTTGTCAAAAATGTGAACTAATATCCTTTTCTGTCAAAAAAGCAAACCTTAATCCTGGTCAGAGTTACAGTGGATCCGGAATGTGTACTGGGATCACTTTGGAATGTACCTTGGATGGGCCGCGCAATGTAAACACTTATTCACACACTTACTCACACTTTAATTTTAGCACATCTGTCACTCTGTATATTTTTAGACAGTGGGGGTTGAGTGTAGGGAATGGATGGAAGGATTGGAAAAACCAGAGGGAAAATCCCAAAGAAACCCATGGGAAAATCCTAAGTAAACCAATGGGAAAATCTAGAAAACTCTAGTCTACTCTAGACGCTAGTGGCTTTTGTGGGACTCACTGACTCCTTCTGTGGGATTGGACCAGATGCTATCCTTCACCCTCCATGCACATCAGTGAGCCTTGGGTGTCCATGACCTCATTGGTTCACCATTTGTTCTTCATTGAACCAATTGTTAAACACTGAATACTAGGAACACCCCACAGGACCTGTTGTTTCAGAGATCAAATCTTTTTGCTGTTTTTTTGCTGCTGGCCTGTGATATTCCTCCTCATTCCCAGTTTTTCCTGATGAGTCTCAGGATCCACAGTAACTCTGATCAGGTAAAGTGGTTCCAGAAGAATTAAGCTTTTAGCTTACCACACTCATCCTGAACACAGATCCCGAACATCCTCAGGATGTGGGGTGACTCAAAGCGTCTCATAGTCTCCACCTCCTTATGAAAAATGTTCCTCAGTTGTCTGGAGACAATTAAGAAATACAGTCAGATTCTGGAAGTAAAACTTTGTAGGGTAATAAAAATGACAAATATGTTTTCTAACGTAATTAAGTAAATTTGGTCTTAAAAGAAAAGCGTGTTAAAAACTGAATTAAAAGTTTGACAAATTATTTAGGGTTACACTCTTAGAGTTTTTGTCATGAAACTCTTCAGAGTCTTGATCATGTGAATACCACTTACTGTGGGCTGGTGCTCACTGGATATGCGTATTTCTTGATGGCCACAGTGAACTTGTTATACTCTCCCTTGAACAATTCAGAATTTTCACACGTCATGATTGGCTTATTGGGAATGTCGTAGCTCAGCTCATCAGGTCTGATCTCTCTAATGTCCTGTAAATGAAGGCTGGGTCTTCTCACTGTCAAGCACATATAAAGGTAAATTGTACTTTAACAGTAATTTTATGCTATACTCTTTTCATAGATAGTTTATAGGTAGCTCATAGGTATCTTAAATATCTTACATGATTCCAATATGCCTTTAATGTCCTGAACGTCCTTCTGAGTTTGTTCGACTTTGGCGTGCACAGCATCCACACTCTCTTTAGTCTTTTCCTTCTCATCTGCCAAAGACTGAAGTACTGTGTAAAAAATAACTAAGCTTAGACATGGCTTTAATTAAAACTCTAAAACAATTAAGTTGGTTGCTTAAAAGAATTATGTCCACATGTTATGGCAGGCAGAATAATACATACACTTCTGGAGCTCTTCTGAGTCATATTTTCTGTCATCTTCATCCTCTTTCCTCCTCCTGTCCTCTTTGAACACCTTGGCCATCTTTTCCCTCTGCTCTAACTGCAGGGCGAGCATCAGCAGCTGGGCCGCATCATTCAGACGGTCATTCAAGCACCCAAACTCCTCACCAAGGTCAAATGCCTTCACAATGCGCTCCAGGCAGCTGGATGAGGCGTATTTCTTTACGACTTTTTCAGCCGACTCCAAAGTTAGTTTAAGCTCTCGGAAACCCCTCTCTACTAGTTCTGGGTTTCGGCCCAAACCGCTACGCTTAACGACTTTGACCAGGTCAACCAGTGCTGAAATGCGTTCAGCCAGACGACGGGAGCGCTTCTTGTTGGCTTTTACCTCACTACAAAGCTCGTACAACTTCTCTGCTATGGTCAAGATTGGGTCTACGAAATCCATGATTGCTACAGGAAAAGAACACAAAGATAAATAAGGTATTATAATACAGGCAAAGAGAGATAGAGGCAGTAACTCAGGAGAAAAGGGTTTCGGCTGATTATTATTGGATATTATGGATTATGGATTCATATTCAAGGACTGCCAAGGACTCTCAACTGCTCACATGTCTGTGCTTGATTGGATTATAACTTACTTCTAAAACATTTTGGATCAAATATATATTTGCTTCAAGCAAGTAATAAAGTCACTGACATGATTTGTTCCCCTACAGACAGTTTTGTATGTTATGCTTGTGTCTGTGTGGGTTTTACTACAGATTCTCTTTTTTTAATTCTTTTAAATTCTTCCCACCTGGACTAGCATCCCATCCACTTCCACCCAGGGTGTATTCTAGACTTACACACAGTGTTCTCAGGTCAAACGATTTTAAATATGAAGGAATTTACAATATCCGGATCTTACTATGACTGAGTCTATTTCTTGAGACGTTTCATCATTGCTAACCAACCACAACCGTGTAGGACTGCAATGACATTGACAAGACAGTGATGTAGAAACGTCTAGGTTCAACCACAGCTTAACTACAAAAGTAGACGTCTAAGAGTCCTGGGCACACAATCTAAATGTGTCCGAGGCTAACAACACAGAATTTCACATGCAAGTCTGTAAATTAAGAAAGAGGTCAAATAATAGTTTGCGGTTCTTTTTCATAATTTGGGATTGTGTAGTCATCTTAAAAAGAAAACACATACACACACAATCAAAAATCAGATATATGTTGGTGATCTAGGGCAGAGACTTTATATACAATATCCAAATCAACACACACAATGTGATGTCTTGTAGTCAGAAGTGTTAGCACCTGGGCTCTCATCTGCTGTGCTAAATGCCAAGGAACCCTTATGATATCATGATATAAGTATGATCCTAATGATTGAGTTACCAGAATAGTACTACAATTAGGTGAATGTTTGTTCCAGTTTCACAAACAGACTGCTCCGTCCTCTACACTGCCCTGTCATGCTCAGAGGTAAGACACCCGTCATGACCTGACTAATTTTGTTTCAGCAATTTACATGCCTGTTCATTCGTGACTGTTCTGGCCTTGTGTATATTATGTTGCTCTGGTTTTGTTTGGATCTCTAATCATGACTAATATCTAACCTATATTTATCATGCATATTTACAACATGGATTAGTAATTTGGGGCAGCAATGTTAAGATTAATTGGGATAGTCCTAAAATGGTTTTCTTCCAATTAAACAACTCAAGCTAACATTAAGCTAATCAAGTCCTGCCCTATTTATAACCCAACCCCTATTTATTATACATTTATCACAGAGTGGAATGTTACCAAGCAGACTGGCAGAGACAGGAAAAAAATAAAAGCATAGTACAGATAATCTTACCTAGTATACATCATAATTGGTGCAGAGCTATGCTACCATTATCATCTTCTACATGTCACATGGTCCTGACACATGTTCATTGATCACCTAATTAGTGCCACTATTCAAGGTCAAGATTTTTTTTGTGTCTAATTGTCTGTTGTTGTGTGTGCATGGTTATCTGATGATTAAATTGGATGCAATATAATATAATATAACCTGATAAGAAGGTTTTTCGTTTTTACAGTTATAGTTAGTCTAGATAATGCTAGTGAAATTTGTTCTGATGGAAATTCTGATACAATATTGCACAAATTTTTGAGATTGCTTAAATATGTTTTTAACATATGTGACATTAAAGCATGGAAGTGAAACTTGTTTGGAGGTATTGTGTCACACATGGTCTTAGCATAATGCTAAGTTTACTATTATCTAACCACTTTAAAGAAAAAAAAATGGTAGTCATGTCATTAAGTTTTCTTATATCCTTACTTGTTGGAGTTTTTCTAAACCCAGTACAAATGAACAACTGTAAAACAGCAACAAACACATTAAACTGCTACTAAGCCTCATCTCTGTGTAAGTTAGTCTAAATGAAAACAGTTTCATTTTTGAAGTTGAAAAGGAAGTACACAGTTTCACAACATAATTCTCTGAAACAGCACTGCTTTAACATATTTACAGGTAAATCACTGACATTTCATAGCTGTAAACAACCTACTTTACAAGCGTTAACCTCAGGTCAACCAAAGTCAAGTGGTTTTTGGTTTATGTATTTTTCTTTTCTCTCTTGTAGACTTTAATTTTTGGTTAAGACTTTACTTTTATTTGAGACTTTTTACTTTTCTGCCATTAAAAAATAAAAAGCTACAAAGTCAGAACACTTCCAGAGTTTGTGTTATTAGGTCAAGTTTGGATAAGCATGGACACGTGAGCCTGAATAAGCCTGGACATGTAAAAACATTCGAAACATTCTCACCAACAACAGCTAAAAAGTTAAATGTACTAAAGGTATGTAAAGGTATACGTAGCTATCAGAGACCAGAGGATAAAGGTATAATGTGCCGATCTGACACACACACACACACACACACACAAATAAATAAATAAGAAAAAGTACTTACTGCGTACCAGTGTAAATCACTTCTGGTGTGAATGAACTGCAAGTTCAGGAAACTCACGATTTCAGTGAAACTAAAGCCTTGCCTTTGACTGCAGCGTCACAGAGCAGCTCCTCCTCTTTTATGTCTAGCTCACAGCCTTTCAGGGTTGGAAAGGGTTATTATTCAGATCCTTTAGATAAAGAAAAATACCAATGCAACAATGTAAAAATAGTTTATTACACAGTAACAGTCTGGCATCAGTAAAAAAAAAAGTGCTTACGTAAAATTGTGTATATATTTATATAAAATTAAGTTAAAATATAAAAGTAAAATTACTAGTTTGGTCTATCTGACTAATCTGTTATTATATATATCATTAGATAATTTCAACTGAAGCAAGAGTGTGTAAGCGGCATGTTACTGTTCTAGCTGCTGGAAGAGTTTAAACTACAATACATCTCCTTTTATATTCAGTCATAAGAGGAGAGCAAAAAAGATAAGTGATAAGTGATTTTTTTAATTTGTGGTTAGATATTAGATCATTGTATACACAATGCAAGATGTTTAAGAAAGAGAAATGTTAACAACTTATAGACATCTGAAAAAATTCTGACAAATTCACACTGCTTTTTGTCTAAAAACCACTGGTTAAATCTTTAACTATGTGCTGTATTTTAGAAGCTTCTAATATTATCTATTGTAATATTGTAATCTAAAATGTTTATATTAAAATATCTATTGTAATATTGTAATCTAAAATGTTTATATTAAAAGTGAGTAATAAAGTACTTGCTGATACACACACACACACACACACACACACACACACACACACACACACAT
>JAOVVF010000036.1:12930182-12945553 GCA_028565595.1 Duopalatinus emarginatus | reverse complement strand
TATATATAAATAATACAATCTCCCAATACTTTTGTCCATGTGATGTATAGTGCATATTTTTAGTTTAAGTCTGAGTTTGTGGTCCTTGCATTTAAAATTTGTACCAAACACATTCACCATCATATTTATACTACTTTCTCACCAAAAAAAATTAATAAATAAATAAAAAAGAAATCTCTGAATTAATGACCACAGAATCCAAATATTATTTTATTTTGGATTAAAGTAACAAGAGCTGATTTCATCACTCATTCTCATCAATCACATGGTCAATACAATTTACCATGAAAAATGTCTACATTATATTTTAAGATGTCAACATTCTGGATTTACACTGTCACAATGTTTAGACAAAACCTCTGACATTTTTTCTTCCTTCCTATTTCACTCTCACACCAGAACAAAAAGGAAGGAAGACAGTTTTGAGGTCTCAGCTCTTTCTCGCTCTTTTCTTTTATCTCTCAGCAGCGACGTCGGCTGTCGCCTGTCCTGAAGAACCTCTTCAGGAAGAAAAGCTGCAGATATCCAGAAATGATTATGACCAAGCTCTGGAAGACAGACCAGGCATTCACATAGTAGGACTTGGACTGAAGCAGGAAGTAATCAGCCCCTCTACGCATCCGTGCTACATTATAGAAGCGCCACATGTGCTGGATTCGAAGGTGCAGCTTATTTGAAATATCCTGGGTAAAGAAAGACAGAGCAGAATATTCTACCGTTATAAGTAATAAAATACAAATTACATTAGATCTTAAGGGCATGTTCTTTTATCATGTGTGTGTGTTTTTCCCTCAGATTTAGACTTTAGTTAGACCACTCGCCCCTACCAACCAGGGAGGACAAAGACTATCACATGCTTTTTCAGAGACACGTTCAGCCAGCCACTGCTTCTTTCCATGCTGCTTGCTCATACATTGGTGTATCGGTGGAACCCCCTTTCACCCACCTCTGTATCCATGAGCTCAAACACTATGATTGGCTAGCATCGCTGTGATTGACATGGAAGAGACAGTATGCCACCTCCTCCTCCTCAGTTCTGCTTTCTGGATGCCCATCACCTGGGATTCGAACTCATGAAGTCTGGATGATAGAGTGAATGCTTTTCTGTTCCACCACCTCAGTGTTCAACTTCCCATCATTTTCACAACTTGATTTAGATTTGATCATTTTAATAATCGGAAGCTTTAGTTTACAATCTCATCAACCATCAGAATAAGAGGCAAAAGTGGTCACGTAGATGTCTGACAAGACACCAGCCTCTAAAGATTACACAGAGTGGAGTGAAAATCAAAAAACAGAAGCAGTTCTGCAGGTGGAAAAACCTCATTGATGAGAAAGGTTAGAGGAGAATGGCCACAGCTTGCTGAGCCTTGAGGAGGATGGGCTACAACAGCAGAAGTCAACAACTAGTTTCACTACTTGTCAGCCACAAGCAGGAATCTGAGGCTACAACAGACACCATTAGTAGGAATTTGTCCTTGATCTGTATTTGCATTATTGTATGCATTGCGCCATTGCCAGATGATTGGCTGAATAGCTAACTGCACCAATGTGCAAGGGTGTTGGTGCTCCTATTAAAAATATTATTCTATTCAAGTGGCTGGTAAGTGATTTGTGTTAGCCATGGAGAGTCTGGACACTCGCTGAGACAAAATACTAGAAACAGGAACAAAACAAGACATCAAGAAAATGAACACATTGCTTGGTACAGGCTTGCTAGGAATCCTAATACATTATTGATGGGGTTTAAATAGGAAACACAAAGATGGGGGCTAAACGAAAACTGGTGAATATAATCAAATAATCAACAGAGAATGGGTGGGGAACTAGTATCAGAGATGGAGGTGGCCATTTCACTGGGATCTGGGGCTTGAAGCACTAACAATTTGACAAACATCCATCATTATTAAATTTAGTACCTTAATGTTAGATAGAGTGCTGTTTAGAACCTCTTCATCTATATTATTCTCCTTCTCGGTGTCAGCTTCTTCTTCATAGAAGACCCCAAAGTTCAGGAAGACTCGCACTTCACCAAAATTGTTGTGATGGTTGGCAAAACACATCTGGTAAAAACCTGAAAAATGTGTGTATATGTATGTAGGGGACACATTAGGGGAAACTATTCTCTAAGACCTGTACAAGCATAGATTTCAAGCAATATTGCTTTATCATATTTCTTTATCATGCACAGCACTAAGAATACTGTACCTGTCTCCTTTACTGGAAAATTCACCTGGCCCTGTGTGTTATCAGTGTAGGAAAAGAGGATGCCCTTAGGGGAGAAAAGAGAGACCACGACGTGTCGCCGTGCAGCCATCCCAGACACCCACTGAACCTGGACACATGTTATACGCCACATAGCTATATCATTGTTTCATTTGAAGCTTTAATATCATTTAAAAAAATCATGTTAAATCAGATATCAGATGTTAAATCAGATGTTAGTATCTAAAAGGACTTTATTTGTACTGGAGGTCTTTCAGTATAATGCACATTGAATGGATGCATTTTTATAGAACTATGACCATAAAATATTTCACTTAAGATATTTTCCTTTAACTTAATATGTCTACACATTGTTGACTATATTGTAGAAGGTAAAGAAACACATAAGTTAAGATAAGTCAGTGGTACAATAAATGATAAGCAAATGGAGAACCAAGGCAAGGTCACTGCACTTAACTTCCTGAAATTTTTCCAAAACCTACCCCAAATCCAGCCTCTAGACATACAGGCAAAGTTAAATTAAACAAATCTCAATTACAAGAAAGTGACATCCTAGACATGGTTCAAACTCACCATGTAGGTCAGGTAAAAGCGTCCATTCTGGCGAGCAAAGTGCCAGAAGCACTGTGACTCTGTGCCCGGCAGCAGAAGAGCGAAGTCATGGTGTTCTGCTGCATGAAAGAACTCATGACCTCCATCTCCTGGATCTGAGGCACTGTCATCCCATTGTCCCAAAACAGGAAAGATGAGGAGCACTACAGTGCAAATCGCGCAGCGCATGTCTCAGACTCAACATACACTTAACACACACACACACACACACACACGTATACACACAGACACAGTCCTGGCTTCAGTTCAAGGACACGTAAGGCAGCACCTGATAAATACACCTTGTGGAAACATAGACATGGGCAGTCACTTTAGAATATATAAGTGCAAAAGTTAGCATCCTTTAAGGCACGTGAATTAAAGAAACATGTCAGATGTATTATAAGTTCCCAGTTAAATCCTGACCACAGGTCCCTCTGGGTTCTCTGCCTTCCTCCCACCTCCCAAAAAACATGGCATTACGTGGCTACTTTAATATATAAACAAATTAAATAATATAATAGTTTTACATTTATATTTAAGTTATTTTGTTATGGTCCTTTTAGTTTCTGATTTAAAGAAGGTATATGACATCTGTCAGGCTTAAAGCAATGTCAGTTAGAACATATGCAGTACGTCCAAAAGGCAATTCATCATTCCGTCCTTCATTTCTTCCGTCATTCATTCATTCATGGATTTGAAGCAATGGGATCTGTGAGGTGTTAAAATAACAGAACCTTATAATACCAAGGTCTGCATGTCCAACATATAATACAATATCCCCAGAAAAACCCCAGAAAATTAGAGAACATGTTTGAGCTTTATTCACCTTTTTATTGCCATTCAACTGAATATAAAAGAGTAGCACAGGAAGAGGGACAGTACAAAAACCCACTGAATTTCATAAGCCTAATCATGTCCTTTATGCCCTCAGATATGAAATCACTACAATTTGTAAAGAATTGATTAACAGCGGGGTTTGTCAGTCTCTGTGGTCTGCTTGGTGTTGAAAAGCCTTTTGAGGAAGAAGAGCTGCAGGTATCCAGCTAAGATAATGATGAGGGTGAGCACAGGCGACCAAGTGCTGACGTAGTTAGAGTTAGATTGGAGCAGGTAGTAATCAGTTGCTCTTCTCATACGCTCAATGCTATAGTAACGCCATATGTGGAACACAGACATCTGCAGCCGGGTGGAGCTGTCCTGCACAGACATTCAGCAGGTTTTTTATTTAAACAAAGTGTGGACATAAAACATGTAGCATAGTGTAGTGCCATGATTTTAGCATTTGCTTCCATTAATATATCGCATAATGCAATTGTGGATTCATGATCTTGCTTACATCAATAGTATCAAGTGTGTTGTTCAACTGTATCTCGCTATCATCTTTTTTGGAATCCCCGAAATCCTGGTAGTACACTCCAAAGTTTATGAAGATCTGCGTGCTGCCAAAACGGTTGTGGAAATTGCTAAAGCACATCTGATAAAAGCCTGTTGAAAAATATTACTATGCTGTGAATACATACTGCAGAAAAACAGGATTTCTGTATCTCTTTTCTGTGACATACATTAGATATGTACGGTATATAATCAAAAAGAAGTATAGAAGCGCCAGAAAATGATGAAGTAAGTATGTACTTTAAGCATAACCTACAGCTCAAAACCATAAAAAATAGGAATCTAATATAAATATAAAATAATCTGTAAAGCAAAGTCAGGGCTTAAAGCTAGTATCTCTCACTCACCAGTCTCCTTAGCATCAAAGGTAATCTCCCCTGTGATGTCATCTACTGAGCCTACGATAAGGCCACTTGGAGCATTTACATTGACTGACACATGTCTGTCAACACCCATCCCTGTTGCCCACTGAACCTGGACACACAAGTCAGGTACACACACACAACTAATGATAAGATCAATGATATATTTATATATTGTTTAAATCCATTACTAAATACTTAAAATACACAACTATATAAGACTTTACACCATAATAATTTACACCATACAGTGCTCATTAGAATGAAGTTCAATTCAACTGCAGCAGTTACACATTAAACCTGAAGGGTCTTACCAAACAGTTACATGTCCCTTTTCTATGGTTTTACATATTTCAATAATACTATGTAGTCTAAACTGATATGTTACACATAACACACTATATTTACTGTGATTTGTACAGCTTTAAATATAATTTAAGAAAAACATTATTATGTATCTTGAAATCATGATAGTGTTACTATACTATATAAACACACTTTTCACATATAATTTAACCTGCATCCCAAATTGCCTCTAAAACTGCCCTCGCTAGCTATCAATCTAGCTATCTATCTAAAAATATACTTTTTATATGACTTAAATCATGGATACACACTGCACATATTCTGGCCTCCCACACTGAATAGCCATATGGTGGCTGAAACAGTTACGTGTGCTCTTCGAGTTTGTCTTTATTCACTTTTTATAGCATTTTAATTTCAGAAACATATGTTCGTATCAACTACTGCATGAATAACTGACTGTACACTACCAACAATTCAACTAACCCTATTCAGTCCTACTATCTACAGTCACACTTTTACCCACAGGACATGTTCCTACCATTAAGAGTGCAGAACAACCTGCTTAGAGAAAATTCAGCCACATATTACCATGAAGTTGAGATAAAAGCGTTCGCCATGGTGTGCAAAATGCCAGAAGCACTCGCTGTCTGAAGCAGGCAGCACAAAAGCAAAGTCATACTGGTCCGCTCCCCAGAACTCCTGATCAGGCTGCAGGTCTTTTATCGCTTTCCCACAATCCCATCCTAATATCAGGAACAGAAGGACAACTCCAATATCCTTTCCTGACATTATAAACCTATGCAGAGCTATCCACTACCTGTTCATTAAATAAAGAAGGTTTTGAGGTGCTAAAGCCTCTTTCTGGAACAGTAGCAGATTATTAACCCTGACGTGTGACTTCGAGAGTTTTCAGCCTCTGAGTGGGAAACTGTAGGTCTGATCACAGGTGCTGCTTGGATCTCCGTCACAAACTGCACTTTAATGCATGTTCATACACACTGTTAGCTCAGAATGTTTATACGTAATCCTGATGCAAAACATCGTGTTGGAAAAACCACAATAAATCCACCTTGTAACACTGCAAAAAGCTGTCAGGTTTTATTTTATTCACTTGGCATCAAGGGATCTAGTTCATCTTCTCAGATGTGACAGATTTGAAGGTCTTGATTTCCAACAGCTCTGACAGCAATGCAATTCAAATCACAGTTTAAATTAATGTACTTGTTCTGATACATTATTGTTCCTACAATAGCCACTAATTCAATTCAGGACTTGTATGGCAAAGCTCCAAGTAATGTCTCATTATAAATGAGTGAGAGTTTTTTTTTACATTTATGTTAAAGGAGTCTTTAGTGTCAGACGTTTATAACAATCAGAGGAAAAGATGTAACTTTATTTTCTCCACCCCAGAAAAGTAAATATTTATTTAAACTTCAAGTAAAAAAATTTAATATTTAAATACAGTAATGACCATTGAACCCTGACAACTGAGAAATGGTCTTGTCTTTTCATTTGATAAAATTCAATTAATAAATTTGAGCACCATCAGAGATCTGATAATGAGGCAAAATGTTTAAAATGATTATATAGAGAAACTAATTTACTCATTTCATTGCCCCAATGAAAAATACTCCTCTTAGTAGGAACTGGCTTGTCGGTTTTCATTAATCATTTACCTAGGGATTACTGAGCTGTAAATGGGACAAACGTGTGTGAGATTAGTGCTCTAGGGTCTGGGCATGCAGGATGACCGAAACAACAGGTTTATTTCTTCCAGTTTAATAAATCTCAATGTCTGAGGAATTTCAGTCTGAGTATTAAAAAAGATCATTAAATACTCAGCAACTAGTTATGTAGATAAATAAATGAATGGATGAATGAATGGATAAATAAATAAACAAACAAACAACCAAATAAATAAGAAACATTTGTTGGGTCTCCTGTAAATTCATTGTCTTTGGAAAAATAAACTTTTTACCTTTTAAAAAAATATTCGTACTTTGCTATATTAACTTGTGGCATAAATGTCATCAGTTGTAACTCTTATAACAACATTTGTATTATACAGATGTGCTATTATAGAAGTCTATACACAAACCTATCAGAATGTATACAGGACATGAAGTAGTGTAAATATCATGTATTGATGTATGTACAAATGTATTTTGCATTTGTATTTTGTACCAGTTTTGTTTTTTTTCATGGCACTTGAGTGTATAATTACATAATGTTGTTTTTGTCTGTAGTGCAATGCTCTAGAATATGTTCTGCATATTGGTGATTTTAATAACTGTATTATTACTAAATTAATTAAGTTATATTAATGTTTTTTTTTATTTAACACCTCATATTTCTATTGTGCATAAATGTGTTATTTTACAAATAAAACAATTCATTTATGAACATTATTTTTTTTTTTTTGTACCTGAACTGAACTGTACAGGTCTTTAATACATTATACAGACATTAAGGCTTCGTCCCAGATGTGAACTACACACGAATACTATAGTATTAGTATATAAGTATATACTACATACTAATCTTAATAGCATGATTTTTGCATGATCATAGTATGATATGCTATGACGTTGCTATGCTACACACACACACACACACACACACACACACACACACACACACACACACATGCTTTTTTACTAAATTAAAATCACATCCACTACAGAGAACACATGTAAATATGATATATTTGTGATTTATTTTTATGTATAGTTTAATTTAATGTATAGTTTAAAATATGTATAATAAATAAATACATGTGAATGAATTAATTAACAAGCAAACAAACAAATAAGTAAATAAGGTTGAAATAAAGTGAGCCACCTCTAAGTATGCATTGTGGATTTTTAAGTAGACTCAAAAACTTTGACACTTGTGACTATTCTACATACTTCAAAAGTAGTTAGTATTAATATTTAGTGTGCATTTGGGACACAGCCTATGGCTCTGTCCGACAGGACATCCTCCCATACTAGTTACACTGTTTCTGTATGAACGAGTAACCAATCAGAGATAGACCTGAATGACAAACAGATTAGCCACGCCCACTCGTGCCGTATGTTCGCTGACGTAACGGTCAGTGTCCAATACTCTTTAACCATACTGTGTAGTGCGGAAGTGTGAATTAGAGCAGTCGGGTGAGTGGATACTATGGACGTGAAGGCGGAGGTTTTATCGGCTTTGAGGAAACACGACGTTGGAGACGAGTTCTCGAATTTGTCTTCTCTTTCTAAAGCATCAGTACTCGTCCCCCTGTTCCTGAGAGATGGACAGGTTCATGTCCTCCTGACTGTCAGGTCTACTGAAGTGAGTTGACTTTAATCTCGTCTCCATGTCTCACTAACCTTAGACACTCTGCACAGGTCCTGAACACCAACATGTCCAAGTACTCTGTGTTATTATAGACTTAACACAATGCTTCAGGATGTCATGTCAATCTTGTTACATGTGAATGGATTTAACTTGTTATTTGTGAAAGTGAAAGTGAAAGTGAACTATTTGAGAACTAATAGACTTGTTATATGTGAAGTGAACTCCGCTTGAATGTGACCTCTGCCTTTAACCCATCCATGCAAGTGAAACACACACACACACACACACACACACACACACACACACACACACACACAGAACTGTGGCCTAGTGTTTAGGGAACCGGTCTCGTGACCGGAAGGTCCCAGGTTCGATCCCCACCCAGGGCAAGACACGACTGAGGTGCCCTTGAGCAAGGCACCTACCTCCCCTAACTGCTCCCGGGGCGCCGTGGTTTGGGGCTGCCCCCTGCTCCGGGCAAGTGTGTTCACTGCCCCCTAGTGTTCACTGGTGTGTGCGGAGGTCACATTCCTTCTGTGTGCAAAAACACAGTAAGGCAAAATAGTTCACTTTCACACACACTAGTGAACACTAGGGGGCAGCCAGCCCACTTGCCTGGAGTAGTTGGGTGCTTTGAAGCCTTAATCAACGGCTCTTTAGTCGTGTCTTGTCCTTCCGGGTCAGTCCCTTTGCTATTTCAGGACATGTCTCTGTTTCAACTTAGTAACTTGTTATTTAAGACTCATACTACTAATATTTTCTGATGTCATGCTCTTACAGTCATAGGCTTGTAGTTAATGAACCAGCATTACATTTACATTTATGGCATTTGGCAGACGCTCTTATCCAGAGCAACTTACAAGAGTGCTTAGTTAAATTCTTGGACTATCTGAAACTAGTAAAGGTAAATCACGATTCAAGAACTCAGACCAGAATTTAGCTAGAAAAGTGTCATGCAGTATCAAGTATCAAAACTTTCTACACTAGTCAACCTGCAAAGAGAAGACGACAATAATCAAAACAGTCACAAAACTGAATAAGAGACAAACAGTTCGCAAACATTTATTTTGCAATTAAGTGCTGGCAAAACAGTTTTAAAAACAGGTGAGTTTTTAGGCGGCGTTTGAAGACAGAAAGTGACTCTGCTGTACGGACATCAAGGGGTAGTTCATTCCACCACCTTGGTGCCAGAACAGAGAAGAGTCTGGATGTTTGCCTTCCATGTGTCTTGGATGATGGAGGGTCGAGTCGGGCCATACTTGAAGCACGAAGAGCTCTAGGTGTGCGCCTGGCCTTAACCATCAGGTAGGAGTTTTTGGCTTTGTAGGGCAGCATCAGGGTTTTATATCTGATACAAGCTGCTACAGGAAGCCAGTGAAGGGTTCTCAGCCTTGGGACCAGAAGGTCCATGGTCAAGTCATGGTCAACTGGCAAGTCAAGTGCCCTTGAGTAAGGCACCGAACCCGTAACTGCTCCCTGGATGCTGTGGATAAGCGGCTGCCAGCTGCTCTGGACATGTGTGCTCACTGCCCCCTAGTGTGTGTTCAGTAGTGTGTATGTGGGTGTTTCACTGCATGGCTGGGTCAAATGTGGAGGTCAGTTTCACTGCACAGTGGTTAAATAAGTACTTCACAGTAGTTGCACACTCATGCTTTGTGGCTTATCTTATTTTTTATATATTTCATTTGCAATTTCCAAATACTATAAGATGTTGTTATTCTGACTTAAGTCGTTACTGCACATGTTTGTTCATTTTTACATGGGTGTTACAATTCACTATTCCTGTTTAGGTCATACACACTCTGGCCACATGAGGTCAGGAGGAACCCAGGTTCCACTGTACCACCAATGTTTTAAACATTTGGCATTTCTTCCTCTTCTCAGCTCAAGCATAACCCTGGAGAGGTGTGTTTTCCAGGAGGGAGATCTGATCCACATGATCGGGATGAAATAGACACAGCACTGAGGGAGGCATTTGAGGAAATCGGTCTTCTTTCTGATGGAGTAGAAGTGATATGCAGACTCTGTCCATTGTTGAATCAGGTACTCAAATCATCACATTAGGTATTACACATGTGTGTGCATAACAGTATACATGGCAGTAACAAAGTGAACTAACTTAAGATTACTAACTGTAATAAACAGACTCCTCATCCCTGTGAAAAATCCAACGTAAAGCAAATGCTTAGCTAGTTAATGATTTGTCAGATGATGTCCAGATAAAGTCCTGCTGCATCAGTATCTTCAGGTAGAGGACCCTTGAGCAAGGCGGTTAACCGTCTCCACTACTGAAGTGCTATGTCATGGCCGATGCTGCACTCTGACTCCAGATTTCTAATATGCTGGTTATGCAAAGAAGAGAATTTCATTGCGCTATAATGTCTATGTGACAGATAAACTCTTCCTCTAATGGTAGTCAGATGGCATTGGGTAATGTGGCGAATCAGGAGTCAGTGTGAAAGTGAAACATCATATCAATGTGTCAGCTCACAATTGCATAAAAAAAAAAAAAATTTGGCCACCAAAACAAACACTTTGTCGTCACTGAATTATTCCAGTACATTACCTTCATGTAGATTTTGTTAATGTTGATTTTTAAAAGGTTAATGACTGAGCCTTGCTTCTACTATTTCTCAATCAATATTCTGCACAGAGAGGCCTTCTGGTGACTCCAGTGGTGGCTTTCATCAGTGACTCCTTCCAAGCGAGCCCAAACCCAGATGAAGTGAGTGAGGTGTTCTCTGTGCCTGTGGAGTTTTTCTTGAAGAAGACTCATCACTCAGCTTACCCTGTACCCAACATAGCTGGATATACACACAGTTTCATCTACACTGACCCCGTCACAGACAAGATCCACCAGATCTGGGGATTAACAGCCTTTTTGCTTATACTACTGGCTATTCTTACTTTCGAAAAGAAGCCAGAGTTTGAAGTGGGCTTTGATTTAGAAAATCCGGTTGCTAGTTTTCGGCAGTACCTCCGCCACAGGTTAAGCAAGTTATGACCAATTTCAGACAGAATGAGGTGAAACTTGTTTCTCATTTCTACAATGACAATAGGAAGCTATGTTTTACTGGGAATCGTTTTATTTTTGGTATTAATTCATGGAATTACTAAATTTTAATATACAGGTAGTGTGTGCGCTATACAGCTCCAGGGATCTGGGGTTGTGGGTCCGGATCTCTGTCTGTGAGAAGTTGGGTGTGTTCTCTTTGTATCCACATAGGTTTTTTAACCAGCTACTCCGACTTCCTGTCCAGGGGGTATTCATGCCTAGCAACCAGTGATTCCAGGTGGGCTCCAGAGAAACCTCAACCCTGATGGAAAAAGAGGATATGATAATGACTTTAGCACTTACTTCTTTTTTACACTTACTAATTCTGGTCGGGGTTGTCGTGGATCCAGAGTCTATCCCATTCACACACAAATACTCTCACATCTTGGGGCAATGTAGCCTAAGCAGCCTAAGCCAAGACCTAGCCTAAGTAGGTTTTGGAAAGAAAAAAAAAGAAAACGATAAAATTCTGGAGCTGTGAGGCAGCAACACTGCCTGCAGCACTACACTGCCACTGCCATTATTGTTCATTTGCATGAATCCCACAGAGATTTTTCATTTATGTATACTCGGATACAAATATACTTAGAAGTATTAGAACTGGCCTAAGTGCTTAAATAATATTTTACTACCACTTGCACCCTAATAGTAGCAGTTTATTGTAATCCAGGGTACATTATAATTATTGCATTGTATTTTATTATTATTAAAACATTACCTGATAGAAATAGGTGTGGAGTGAACCATGATAATGGAAAATAAAATGACATGCCAAGCCCTGTACCCCAGCGATGCAAATTTATTCTAAATCATATTCTTGTAGTAGACGGTGTCTGCTAAACAAATTTGGTGTGTCGGAAATGGAACAGGTGTGACCAGGTGAAACCAGAGCTTCTAAAAAAATATTTTATGATTTATTAAAAATAAAATTAATTATTGATAATAATGTATAAAACAATTGTTATTCATAATAAATTATGAAAATGTACAATAATATTCTGCCTATTTATTGGATTTTTTTTTATTCCTGACATGTCTTTCAATTTGGCTTAGGTCCATCAATGATGACTGGTCATGACATTAATCCAACTCAGGTTTATTAGGCAATGCAATAAATCAGGAAGTCAAATTATTTTGTATAGTTTTGTACATCCTTCGCATGGCCATAAAATACTGGCGTTTCATTAGAAAGTAAGATTATTAGAGAATCAAGCTATTAAGAGCCAGGCTGTAGTAATATGGTTTTATTTGTGTGCACACAAACTGTGCAATACAGTCTGAACATTCTTAGCTTAAACAAAAAAATTGAATACAGTAGCTTTAATAGTAGTGGTGTCATAGATAAAACACAAGGCCGAAAGAAGAAAAACATCAAAGAGAAAAGAGATGTGAAAGAGACGTGAAAATAAAGTGATTTCACCTCCTCATTTTATCCATCCATGCAGTAAAACATGCACACACTAGAGGGCAGTGAACACACTTGCCTCAAGCAGGAAGGAAGAGTTGGATGCCTGGCTCAAGGACACTTCATTTGTCTCTTGTCGGTACGGGGGACTGAACCAGCAACCGGTTCCCTAACCTCAAGCCTCAGCTGCACTTACGTGTGTGCTATAAGCAAACAGTATGAGTATCAGAAAGTTCTGAAGTCTGTAAAGCGTTACTCAGTCAGTGTTTCCCCTGATAAGTCCATCTACTTTTTATTTTTTTTGCCTAAAAATAGGGTGATAGAATAAATTATCCACTTTTTTTCACGTTCACTACACACGTGATTATATTTCACATGTGCCCTCTGAATCACTGTTGATCTGAGGATGTGTCATGGATGTGTCAGTGGAGCATGCTGAAAAATACCAGCCCAGATAGAGATGAAATCTAGCGTAAATCTAGTCTTTTACTTTCTGTACCCACCTGACACTGATACTGTGCATTAATTTACAGCCTGGTCTAAAAAAGAATTCAGCCCTAGCCTTGTATTTTTCTTAGTGTAGAAGTTTAGAGGTGTTACGCCTGGTTCCAGTCATGAACCTTAGACTTCACTTTGAGTACCAATGCCATATATCATCATTTTTTTTGGTCTTTTTTTTCCAAAAATAGGACCCTTCTCCAGATATATGTCTCTCTAACAGGGGTAACTTGTGTGTTCTGCTGTAAAAGGTAATGAAAGTGTTATATCTTTTTTTTCTGTTTTGCTCTGGTCTGGATGGTGTTTCTTGCAGCATTTGGGAGCAGGTGGACTCTGGCCAGCCCATCTCTGCTTCATTAGAAAGCAAAAGCTGTCTCAGCAGCTTGCACTTGAGCACCTATTTATCATCTCTGTGGCATCACAGCGGTTTGCACAATGAATCAATTTTGATTTGGGCCGTTTTTCTTCAACACAAAACACAGGTATTGTAAATCAATCCACAGTGCATTGTGGTGGTGTAGGCTTATAGTACGTAATTGTTAATAAGGGTTTGGTGACCACTAGAGGGTGTAGAAACAGTGGAGTAAAAATTGCAGCACGTTATTATTAAGTGGAAAAACTGCGACAATGTTATGTAGTAACCAAACAAAGTCAAATCTACATTTTAGTAGTTTCAGCCAACCTGAAATTTCTTGCTAAAGTAATTGTTAAGTAAGAATGTGGATGCCAAATCTGCTCAGAAGCACGTGGGCTGTGTTTGCTAAATGCCAGCTTGAAGACCGCCTTAGGAAAGGCTGACATTAGGAATAATTTTGCTTTAAGGGGAAAAAACTCCCCACAAGCACGAAAATGCTATCAGAGGCATTTGCACAATCTGCACAAGCTTGAGGCTGACACCTAATGTTTGACACCTGTGTTTGATGTTTGTAATGCAATTGGGTTGCCACAGATTAGGGAGTAAGGCTAACACTCACCTTTAAATGGCCAAGTTGCTTCAGCAAATATGTGCATGCAATATTATCATTATATCTAAATATTTACAGCTTGTTTTTATCTGCTTTGCAAAAATGCAGCTATGTCAGTAGAAGGTAAATATTGACTAAGCTCTATTCTGTACAGTTGTCCATTTGGCAGCTTTCAGTACACACCTAAAGCATTCATTTGTTGGTAAGTGCAGTAGAAAGAAGTGAAGAAATTAGGTTTTAATACAGAAAATCTGTGTTTTCTACGCTTACTGTGCAACTCTTGTGGTTTTCTTTCCTAATTGGAAGCAGAAGAGTGCCTTTATCCTAGGCACTCTCTAGTATTCCTTTTTTATGAGGTCACAGCCAGTATCGGTTTCATTTGTTTTTATAATATCTCTTGCTAGATAACAGGTCATAAATTAACCCTGACACAGTGGACTTGCTTTTTACAGAGAGATGTTTAAGAGGTGTGTGTCTTCAGCTTTACCATCATGCCTGCATTTTGTCATTTTCATGTTGTGTTTGATCATGTTCCCTGATAGTAATCTAAACCTTGGCTGTAGTGCTAAAGTTTCCTCTTAAGGGTTCAACTACAGGTTAGGGTTTTTTTTAGACTAGTGCATTTTTAGACTAGTGCATATACATGGCACAGAAAGTAAGGAATTTTCCACACTTTGACCCTATGATCCAACTGTTAAATGAATAAACTGGGAAATTGGCAATACTTCCAAATTCAATCATCCAATCCACCAAACACCAAATTCAATGGCAGAATAAGCTGTTAGGCAGCGGCCGAGAAGATTTGGCATGATTTTCATGGGCACAATCCACATACTCATCTCTACTGCTCCTCCCAAAAATGCATGTTCCTTACAATTGTGGCAACATTTAAAAGGCCAACTCTCTCTCTCTCTCTCTCTCTCTATATATATATATATATAAAGATATATATAGATATACAGTACTGTGCAAAAGTCTTGGTATAAATTTTGTTGTAGACATTTATTTTATGAATTCTGCATTTTTGAGTCAGTACAAAAACATTTTAGATCATAAATCCAAAGATTATAAATAATAATAATAATAATAATAATAATAATAATAATGTTACAGAAAAAAAATTCTATTTCAGTAAGGAATGCAATCTGTTAAATAAGTTATTGTGACAGTCCGTCCCTCCAGAAAAACAGGTTCTCCAGGACACTCAGTAAAATTGATCATCTAATTCCCTAATAAAA
>JAOVVF010000036.1:12892526-12908778 GCA_028565595.1 Duopalatinus emarginatus | reverse complement strand
GCCCTGGGCAGGGATCGAACCCACAACCTTCCGGTCAAGAGACCGGTTCCCTACCCACTAGGCCACAGCTGCCCCCAATGTATAGATGGTGTGGTACAGTGGTAACATCGTTGGGTTCCCATGTCAGAAACAGTCTGTGCTACACCAATAAGGGTCCTTGGGCAAGACACTATGTTGGCCTACCTGTAATACCAATAACCTTGTAAGTCACTCTGGATAAAAGCGTCTGCCAAATGCCGTTAACGTAAATCTAGATGAATGTGTTTCGTAAAATCTGGGTAATGGGCGCTGACTCAAGAACAAGGCAAGCGAGAGCAATAAAGCCTATTAATAGATTCACTGTTCCCCTTTGGTCTTTCTGCTATCTTTTTTTCTGCTAGCATTTTTCTCTCTCCTAGTCACTCTCTTTCTCTGTTATTGTGTTGGTTTAAGATCAGAGCTGTGATTCAGAGTTTACCTGCTGCTTTCCTCTCCTCCATCTTGTTCTTGCGTAAGGGCCAGTTGCTTTCAGCCCCTGCTGCGGGAGTCCTTGTTTCTGTCTGAAAATGAAAAAGCTTTTATTTTTAGTCATGACAGACTTTTGTTTGGGTTTCCTTGGCCTTATCTTCAGCTCACTCTGCTGAATTACTGCACTAATGACTGTGGGGGGGGGGGGGGAATGAAGACAGTAAACATATGTACACCTTCTTCATGCAAGAATTTCTAAATGTCAGGGTCACAGCTTATTAAACATAAAGCTGATGGTTTATTGATTAGCAGTCTTTCAATTCAATCAGTCTGCTTTGTATATTCAGCCTTACCTGTGGTCCTTTTTGGTGTGTATGTGTCTTGTCTTCACTGATATACTGAGGATCTCATCTCCAATAAAACAAACTAGAATTGAGTCTGATTCAATTTAATAGCCTTTGGGGTGGCAGGATGTCAGTTTGGTTTAGTGAGTTAGATGTTCTACAGTGAACTGAGAAGTACAGTTTGTCAAAGGTTGAAAAATGGCCACACAAAGTGTATTGTCTAATATTTAAAAGAATATGCATATGTACAGCATAATGTACAAGCAGCAAGTCTGACTAATGGGCACTGATTGTTTTGCTTGTATGGTTTTAATTTAATACTGATAATGATAAAAGTGTACCAAAATCTGATGGATTAAATTGGCCGCTTAGCAAAGCAGAGATATTTGAGCCTGATTTTTGAAATATGTACTAGATACTTTTACGGTATAAATGAAAACTGAAGGAATAAAAAGGTTTTTATATGGTATGCTGCAATGGATTGGTGCCCAGTCCAGGAGGTATCCCTACCTTGGACCCAGTGACTCCGGGTTGGCTCTAGATAAACCGTGACCCTGATGGACTAAGTGGATTAGAAAATGTGTGACTGACTGAATGACTAGTTCATTAATTTAAGACATTCTTACTTACAGTGTTGATATGACTGTCAGGTGTTGTGTGCATAGGCACTCGCAAAGGTAGGGTATGAACACAAATGTGGGTTTTTATTGAAACACAAAAGAATAAGTCCAGGAAACGCAATCAGTTCTCTTAGTTGTCAAAACAGACACAGAGTCCAACTAGGCTTTGCAGGTATTTCACATGTTAGGCTAGAATCAATATCAGGAACAAGGCATAAAATCAGAGTTTTCCCCTAAAGTCCTAGCTACTGATATTTGGAGAGGGGTAGCTCAGCAGTAAAGTCAATTTGCATCAAATTACACCCAATGCATCATTGCTCTTAAAGATAAATGATACGGGTTCAGAAATGCTTATGAATCATTTACAAATTGTTATACAAAGCAACTTAAATACTGACAATCCCTCTGGTCCAAACATATTAATCACGAAAAATGCTATAAGAAAAACATTATCTCTGTCTTTCTCTCTCTCTCTTTCTCTAGTTCACAGATGAATATCTGCGGAGGATCCCCAGAGGCGAATGGCCCCGGGTTATTGTAGTGGCTGATGGCTCTTGTGGTGACTCCTGCTCCGTATTGGGAATCAGTTCGGAGTACATCGTCGAATCCTGTCATGCCTATGGAGCTAATGCCACCATAGAGAGACTGGACCAAAGACAGGTCAGTCCTAAAGATGCTTACCTTATTAATGATGGTATGCAGGGAAAGGATATGCTCGTATACGAAGCATATTTGTGACTTATAGCCTGGCTATCTGGATTTTTTACATTACATACTTATAAAGGATTGAATAATGATTTTACTAACAAGAGGAATACTTTTTATTGATTTTACTGATTTACATTCAGTATGTTTATGTAGCTTTTAATAATAATTTACTAGTTTCTAGTATCAACCTCTTAACATTTTTGCACAAAGATTCCCCCTGCGCCTTATACATTATTGTCCTTGTTTTAGCTTTGCAGCTGTTGTTTGGCCCTGCTGGTTCATTCGTTTGAATATGAATTATGAAAGCTTGTGCTTATCTCGCCATGTATCTGAAAGCCACTAGGGTTGTCACAAAGCCACTAGCGTAAGCCACAAATGGGCCTTTACATATTACTAATGAAATTTCTAGATCATAGCTTTTACTGAGGCGGAATACATGACGAAATGCAAAGACACAGCAAAGGGAACAATCTGATATGAAGTGAATGAACATAAGATATATTATAGATGCCATTTCCTGTAACTTGTTTAGTAATTCCTGAAATATTAGCCAGCTCTCAGGGTTTTCCAGCAAAGCCACTAAGACAACAGGCCAACATCTTAGTTGATATCCTGCTATATATAACATCAAACCAGTGTGGTATTACTGTAGGAGTGGATCTACAAATGCTTTTAATCTGAAAAAACAAAACAGCACGGTCTCCAGCTGCTGCCAGTGAACCAAAACTGACTGAGATAGACTGTAAATACAAGTTGTTTAACAGTCACTGGGTGGACAATGTGACAGATAGGGTGAACACAAGTTCAAGGAAAGGTCTGCGCTAGCCTTATATACACTCCCACACAAGTGTACACACTGGATCTCTGGGAATGGGCTGGATCAGGTCTATTCCGTCTATTGAAGGTCACAGTCTCTATATTGTTTGGACTGTGTGTAAAACTGCATTAGATTTTACAAGAGATTGATTTGTGTGTGTGTGCACATGAAGGGAGATTGGAGTTATCTGAGGCCAGAGACTCATAAAATCTCATTTCCTAGTCTTTTTCTCCAGCTGAAATCAAGATCATTTCCTTATGTGACCTTGCTGGGGTCATACTGTACTGGGATTCTGCACATTAGTTATTGCTCGTCAAGTGGATTTGGACTTACATAGAAAATGTGATCCAGCAATCACATTTCCAAGCCTCATTGCATCAGTGTAAACCAAGACCAATTAAGGAGTGATTAAGTTAGGAAAGAGCAACAGCCTCTTGTTTAGACTACCCGCAGCCGCTGCCAGAAATAGAAGAGACAAAACCTAACCTTTCATTCATAATAATAATAAAAAAAACATTGTGTGCCCTTTTCTTTCCAGCTGAATGAATGCTGGTGAATAAACGTATTAAGCTGTTTGTGATTTGATTTGGACTGCACTTACATTACACTGAAATGTGGGGAACAAATTAAAATGGAAAACAACTAAACATTTCCATTGTCCATATTATTAATAGTTGTATTCATTCTGCTGGTTGTATTTATATGTATGTGTATTTTTATGTGTTTTATTATTGACAGCCAGAAACAAGATTGTATGTTTTGTCCCTTCTCTATAGGTCCCCACACCAGAGATCAGGGCTCACAGTCTGTACTTTGACCTGTCAGCATATGGTATTGACGCAGTTAAAGAACCTCGCAACTCCTCACAAACCTCAGCCAAGCCTGGTTTTCACCTGAAGATCTACGGCACATTTCGTAACCGATACATGGCCCTTGCCTGCACGTCAGCTGACTCGAAAATGCTGCGTTTCCTGCGTCACACAGCCAACTCCTCGGTAATAAGGCTATGCATTACACCCTATTTCAGCATCGCAGGCTTTTAAAGCATCTTTGGCATGCCATGAGGGTTCAGTTCAGTTTCGTTTACTATCATAAAAACAAAATCACATCTTCAGGATCCAATCCCTGTATGGAAAAAAAAATCAATACTGAAACTTAAGAGCACTATATCAGCGGATGGTGGTGTGAATTTCCAGTCTGGAAATAACTTATGATATGTGTTACAGATCAATATTATAATCAGTTTTTCTAAAATATCTTTAGCTATATTTAGATAGTTCTACTGTAAGCAAGATAATCTACGTCTCATACAGTGGATACTCTCTGTTTTTTTTTATGGATCAGCAATGCCAAGAGCTGATCAATGGTCAGGATCATTCTGGTCCAATCTGCATGCATCCAGAGGAAATACCTCTGGCAGTCCTACAAAGACGGAATTATAAAAATTTGGGTTGCTTTGGATCAGAGCGTTTTATTTCCTTATACTCTCAGTAGAAGCTGCTATAAGGAAAAGAAGTCAATGAAAATGTGATCTTTTTGATCTAATATTGTAATTATAATACATAAAACCATAAGAAGCTGCTAGAAAAGATAAAAGATCATGTTCCTATACACTGAAGTACCAATAGGTCTAGTAGGTCGTTCACGGGGCATGGAGTCCACAACCTTTTAGAAATATACTGTAGGCAATGAACACCATACTTCTTGCAGACCTGTCCACAATTCTGTAGTATTCCAAGGTGTAGGATTTTTGTGTTCCACAGCCTTTGCATGGCATTCCAGACCTGTTTAATAACACTGAGATCTGGTGACTTAGGTGGGAATGGTAAAACCTCAAACCATTAGACGTGTGGGCAGCGTATTGTCCTGTTGGAAGAGGCCAAATCCACCAGAATGAATGCAGAACATGAACATGTCAAAAAGGAGGCACATGTAGCATTTAACTATCAGAGAGGTTTGTAGCCATATCAGGGGTCCAATGGGATGCCAGCTAAATAAACCCCTTATCATAATAGAGCCACCACCTGCCTATGTATTTTGCATAGACTCGTCTCTACCACTTTTTTCAGTACTTCAGTGAATGCTGTATATTTAATTTATAAATATAAATAAAAAATATATATAATATAATTTAATTAAAAAAATATATTTTTTAATTATATACAGTATATGGTGTATGTATAATTTGGAAATAATATTATTATTTCTGCCCATATTTTAGGAATATTATCTGCACCAAATTCTTTATTTCCTAATAAAGTGTGCTGTACATGTAGTCAATAAATACTCTCTAGTGCCCTGTAAGGCATTTCTCACAGATCCCTCAGGTAAACCACACCGTAGCACGGTGACTCTGTTTTTTCTATTGGTAGCATTTGTTTTGATACTATTTCGATTCATTATATCTTCTAAAGCATTGCTGAGTGCAGCACTAAGAGGGGAAAAACAGTTGGAGATGAGTCAGTCGATGACAAGATTCAAGAACGTTCCATCCTGCTCAGAATACACATAGGTCCATAGGATATGCATTCATGGATGGAGGAAGTGTGGCTGTGGAAAGAAAAGGGAGGAAAAAAATACACAAGAAGGAAAGGTCAGGGGCTGTTTTTAAAGTGTTTAAAGAAAAATGGTAAAAGAGAGGCACATGCTGAGGTCAATGCAGAGTGAAACAGTGCGAGGAGGTTTATTAAGACAGTGGCATCACAGTGCACAGCCGGCACGTCATTGACAGAAACACATGCTGTTACCTGGTTACAGCAAAGGTGAATAAGTGTTTGTGTGTGTGTGTAAGAGAGAGAGAGAAAGAGAGAGAGAGAGAGAGAGAGAGAGAGAGAGAGAGAGAGAAAGAGAGATGGATGCAGAGGATATGGCAGACGTTACCAAGACACCACAGGAGGATGACGGGGGCACTGATGTAAGGCGGTGTCATTAACTCACTTCTTTATGTTGGCTTATGTGAACATGCTGGACTTGTATGTGTGGTTTATAGCTCAATAAAGACAATACACAATTATCCTCCCTTAAATGTCCATATTTAACATCTTTATGCTTTCTACTGAACACTGGTGCCATTAGACTGGAAGCCTGGAGGTTTTTGTTTGCAAGACACACATTCACACACCTCTTTAATGCTTTTTTTTTTCTCTCCAACCCTTTCATCCCAGATAATGAAGAACATCTTTCACCAGTCCTTTAATGCTTATAAGACAGATATCGAGCCCCGCGTGAGTGAGCTGACCTTGCACCGCATGCAGTGCAGCCGCAGGCTTTTCGAGATCATGCTGTCTCACAGACGCATCAGTGCAGCCTACATTGAAGGCGACAATGTAGCCGTTACTGTGGAGGGCGAGGCAGCCCGCATGCTAAACTTCGATACCGGTAAGTTAGTTTCCTGTCCACTGTCTGACTGATCCAGATCAACTTCTAACAGCAAGACTACAATCAGGAATGCTGCTAAACTTCAGATATATTAACTGGAAGACTGACAGATACCATATACTATATAGCCAAAAGTTTGTGGACACTTCACGGTCAGACCTATGTGTGCTTGTTGAACCTCACATTATAGATTTATTGTTGTTTGTTGTTATTAAAACCTCCATTATTTGGGTTGATGTTCCTCTATACCATCTGGAACTGTGGCTGTGAAGATTGCCTATTTACCCACAAGAGCTTCAGTGGGGTTGAGTTCAAATTCTTACACTACAACCGTGGCAAACCATGTCCTCATAGAGCTTGTTTTGTGCACATTGTGGTTGGTGTGGTACAGCGATGACATCATTGGCTCCCATGTGAGAGACCTGGGTTCGATTCCCGGTCTGTGCTTCACCAATAAGGGTCCTTGGGCAAGACTCCTAATACTAGGTTGGCCTGTAATACCAATAACCTTGTAATACCAGTATCCTTGTAAGTCGCTCTGGATAAGAGTGTCTGCCAAATGCCGTACATGTAAATGGAACAGGTTTGGGTCTCATAGGTTGAGTGAAGGGTAATCTATGCTATAGCATAGAAAGACATCATATATTCTAATCATATGCTTCTAAATTTAAGGTTTGGGGAGGACCTACATATGCATGTGATAGATAGGTGTCTGTCATGATGTACTCTCTACACATCACAAGAAGAACATAGTGTATATACTTACTCATACTTACCTATGTACTGATCGCCCATACTTTTAAGTTTGAAAAGAGTATTATATGAACACGGAAGGCTTTTATGTACCTGGATGAATCCATCCTTTGTGGAAGGGAGGTAGTAGCAGCCTGTAAAAAAGGAAATTATGTCGATATGTCCACACTGTAAAGCATAGAAGATTATTTACGACGTCATGGGGTGAATGTGAATAACTCATGGAGTAAATGCAAACATAATTACTGCTATATGTGAATTGTATATGTATATTCAGGGCTCTTGTGTTACCCCAGGTTAGCTATAATTTAGTCGAGGGCAGGAGCTACCTGGATATATGTAGGGTAACCTGAGGTAATGGGGGGGAACACCCTGCTCTGTGAGGAAGCTGAGAGGCAGAGACAAAAATTGGGATCTACATGATTTTGCAGTCATTGAGACCTAACCTTTATTTAAGGAGTTCTTTATTAGCCGTTTTGTTTTTGTGGAAGCATCCGCGCTGTAAATGTATATATATATATATATATATATATAGGTGCGAGTGTTGGGGTATAAATAAAATCACAAAAAAAACCACACCTACACTACCCATGGGAGGTGCCCTATGTTAAGGTAAACCCTTGCCAAACAGAGGCACGCCCCATCACAGTGTCCAAAGGTTTTGGCCATATAATGTGATGTCAGACATACACCTAACTGTCTAACATACTTGAAGATGTACTACCAACTATCAGATACGCTACTATCAAATTCTACTGTATACTGTTACAGCTAGTATTATGGGTCAAGTACTACTAACCTTTTAGCCAACCTTCTGATGCGCACTAAGTTTCATATATACTACTGTCTGATATGCAGTCACATATTAAACTAAATTACAGTTTATAATCATATACTACTGGTAGATGTAAACCAATCAGTAGTAACATTAAAAAAACACCTGCCTAAACAGCCACCAACAATAGCTCAATGAGGCTTGGACTCCACAAGACCTGTGAATGTGTGCTGTGATATCTGGCACAAAAACATTAGTGACAGATCCTTCTGTGGATCTTCTCTGAGATCAGACCAGATCAGATTTCTTCACCCACCAAACACATCAGTGGGCTTTGGGCACCCATGACCCTGTTGCTGGTTTATTGATTATTCTTCTTAGGAAGCACTTTTGGTAGGTACTAACTTACTGTATACTGGGAACACCAGTTTACTCGGAATGATTGGGATAAATGATTAAGTGACAGTCTTAAATAAGGTTGTAAAGAGTGAGTTACTATATTTTTCCTGTCAGGCCAAACATATCTGGCTATTTAACTCTGACCTGTCTTATCGACAAAGCTTTTCTCACCTACAGCAGTGTATCAGACGGATATAATCACTGTTAGGCATGCTGTCAGATGTATGTATGTATACTGTCTCTCATATTACAGTCAGATATATTATCACTAGTATAGTAGTCTATGTAACAATATCACACATTTATATGAATGTAGGCTTTACTTTAGTTAAGGAAAGCAGTACAGATTTACGATCAATCATAAAATTATAAAATTAATGTATTGCTTAGGATTTGGAAAGCTTTGGGAAAATCTTGATGTAGATTCTTTGATGAGAAACGACCTTGCAAAAATAATTATATTATTTAGCATTTAGTATTCATCTTCATTTAATAACTTGTTTTTTCTAAAATACTTGACATACATGATTTGTATGATTTATGTTTAGTGTGCAAATGATTTGTTAATGAAATTACGGATAGTGAATAGATAGAACAGAGCTCCAAATGCGGAGCCTCCGAAAGAAAACACTCATAAAGCATGCTAAAGCCAATTTTAACTGATGTTATTTTTTAAAAGGTTGTGGCGTGAACCTCGGCATGAGGGGCTTGGAGTCTTTGGGACTGTTTATCTACAGGACTGCCACTGCTCAGGATCAAAACGATGTGTTTGAAGCCCTTTCGGCCAAAATCCAGCACTCCAAACACGTGGCTGAGACCTTCAGACAAACTGGATTGGCTACAGCTATGTTTGAATGAACAGATGTGTGAGAGAGTTAGATGCTGGGGGAAAAAAAGGCCTTTAAACATCATGGTTAAAATGAAGTGTATTGTCATGCTTTCGCTGTAATAAGAATGTTGCCAGTTGATGTCAGTTTGTGTACAAGCTTTAGCTATGTGAGGAGTGTCAACGTTAAGTGTGTTGTATGGAACAGAAAAAAATCTGTAGTATTAAAGTGGAGGATAATGTGATGTAAAACTTGGGTTCACACACACACACATGCATACCCCAACACACTAGGCTACTTGTCTGTACTTAGTACTAAGTACCACATTTTCTCAAACTGACCTTATGAATGTGTTTATTATTGCTGTTGATTGCACCGACGCTTGCAATTTCACAGTTTGAGGTTTAAAGTTCATCACTTTAAACAGGTTTTCAGATCTACACTCACATCAGCACGGTTTTCTGCTTTCCAACATGACCACTCGGGCAAAAATGTATAAACAATATGAATTAGACATGTTAGTAACTGACTTGTTGGCTTTATACTGCAAGAAGTGAGCAAGAAGAATTCAAGAAACCACAGACATTTCCATTCCTTGGGATATTTTGTATTATGTATAAATTGGGTTGTCTTTAGATTTGTAATGTTTGTTAATAAAAAACATGAAATGTGCATCTTGGTTGCATGGGTGCAGTGTTTTCAGAGATGGACAGATTGAAGATTAAACTGGTTTTAGCAGTAAGCAGCAAAACTTAACTAGTGGTCATTTGCAAATGCTTTGAATATCATGTACTGTGAAGTTTAAACCATTTGATTATACTGCCACCTAATGATTACCACTTTGAAGTACATTGGTGGGATTTAGTAAAGTGTATACCTGGCAATTGGAGATCCTAACCAGACATGTTTCCCAGGCTTTGACTTTCATTCTAATCAGAGCTTTTCCTGACTGGCTACAGGACATTATTTACAGAAGTTCAGTCAACCACAGAAGTTCCCCTGTGCAGTTAGACAACAACTGAAAAGCCAGTATCTTCCCTCTGAAATAAAATGACAGTTCTTACATTTGTATCTTTTAAGAATTGAATAAATGATCAGCTAGTAAAATTATTAATTATCAATCACTGAATTGTTACAACTCTTGGTTTAGTTGGCCTTTATTTCACAATCTCTCCAAATGTACAAAAACAAGATATGGTACAAAAAAGCAAAGGGAAAAGTCTAATCGTTCACTAACCCCCCTCCCCTCCCTCTTTTCCATGAGAAAGAAAATGTGACTGGACTTTTGGTCTCAAAACCAAAGTGCATCTGTTGGAGCTACAGTGTGGTGAAAGCGAATTGATCTCAGTTTGACCACACTGTACCTGTTTGACATTATTGAAAAATCACACAAAGGCCTGGCCACGACAACTTTCCACAGTGTCCCCAGAGCAGCTGGCCCAAGAGAGAGCCGACATTATGTCAGAGCATTGGGTTGTTCACTAAAGTTGGAATATAATTTAGCTCCCCCTACATAAATCCGGTCAAAATTTTTGTTGACGTTTTATGACTTATAACTCGGACTTCTTCTTCTTCTTTGACTTCTTCTCGTCCTCCTTTACCACCAGTGGGTTAGATGCCTCTCGCTTCAGATACGAAATGAAGTCGCTGACTTCACGACCTCCCTGAAAGCAAATAAAAACGAACCCTGATTAGCTTAAACCACACCTACCACAATTATCAACATTGCCTGCGAAATGTGACACTGTCAGCAATTTAAAGACCAAACCTCATATTTCTTTGGACTTTGCTTTTGCCCAGCTGGTGAGAAATAGATAGTGGGGAATCTGAAAAAGAAAAGCACATCGGGAAAGGTCAAGAGAATAGAATGGTCTGTGTTTCAGTGCCTACATCTAGGGTTATTGACCCCACCCAGAGAGTCCTCAAGCCTACTGTATTTGCACATACCCTCTGACATCATATGGGGAGGGCACATCATTTGCTGTGGCATCCATCTTGGCAATGACAACGTTGGGATCATCAGAGAGCTGCAAAGAGGTCACAGAAAGTGTTTAGGGTCAAGTCTTGACATTCAGACCCATAAACCCCACATTCAAATCTTTTCTGGCCCACATTCTAATCCCTAAGACGTATCCAGAGGTGAAAAAACACCTTTGTGTTTGTGGGTGTGATAAAAAGAAAACATCACCAGTCTTGGCCAAACAACTTGCTGACACTTCCTTAGAAACAGATAATCATCCTGTACTCAGGAAAGTACATACATACAATTGTGCCTGTATTATTTGACCTTCGTAACTAGCCAGTTTGCCATGTCTTGTTACTTTAAATTTTTAGCCTGGATTAGTTAGATATCCAAACAAAAAAAATCCGACCCTTGGCAGTTACCTGATGCCCCAGCCAATAAAGTCACTAGTCATTTCTGCTAAAAAGCCCAACCATTTCACTTTAGAGTAATGCTAATAAGCAGCTTAACACTCACCTTCTCCCCAAGTTCTTTGTATTTGGGTTCAAGGCTCTTGCAGTGGCCACACCAGGGTGCATAGAACTCGATAAGAACATCCTTGTTCTCGTCATTCACAATGGACTCAAAGTTCTCAGCCACGACAACCTAAACAGTGAACCAGGTTAAGGCAAGTGAAATACTGAAAAGCGTAATCATTAAACTGAATTTGGAGAGAAAGTAATTTAATAATTTGCATACTTACTTTGACTGGTCCATCATTGCTCTCAGGAATGGGCTCGGATTTAAGGTAACGCTTTAGATTTCCATCAAAGTACTCCTGAAGGAATTTCTCCAAGGCCTTTCCGTCACGGCTGCATAAAACATTTACAATGCCCAATTAACATAGAGTTTTATTTTGCAAGGTCTTTTCAAATACACATGCAGGGTTTTCCACGGAGTTAAAAGTATTTAAAAGTATTTCCAAATACGGAAAAAATTGCAGGCCATTGTAACTAGAGAAACTGCTAGCATTCTTAAGCTAAAGTGAAATAAACAGATCAGAAGCTTTTGATGCCATTTAGCAATACATACGTAAACTCCTCCTGCATGACATATTTATCACCCTTGGCAGTTCGGATACCAATGACCGGCAGCTCTCCACTGCTGGAGTCCAGCCCAAGCTCAGACAGATCATGGCTGAAGAGGTTTTTATTGGCCACGGCAAAGTTCAGCTTCTTTCCCTGATCCAGGAAACCCTTGGCCACCTTCATGACCCTGCATACAGAGTAAATGTCTGATGATCTGACTTACACTGTGACAGGCACTGAGGAGCAGTTTGTTGCATTAAGTGCATATTGGTACTTGAACAATGTAGAATAACAGCATTTGGCAATAACAGAACATATGTCTGGCCATTAATCACACATGAGACAGCAAGGTGAACAAGAAGGTGTACCTGTTCCTCCAGTAGTTGGAACCTTTGGGGTTCTTCTCATAGTCCACATCATAATAGGCCACCAACAGGTCCTTGCCTCTCAGCTGATCTTTGTTGTCATCGGTCATGTGAGGGCATATACCAAAACTACCACACACAAATATTGTTTAATTTATTAAAGACATCTAGCATTAAATAATCAGTGTTCTGTTCAGAATAGATACTTACATGTTGTCTTGGATGAACTTTTTGAGTTTGGCATTAGTGAATTTATCCTCAGCAAACTGAACACTGCTGTCTTCAAATTTGCTAGCGAGCTGAGGTGGTCGGAACAGGATAACACCACTGAAACACACAGACTGATCAGGAAACATAATAAAGGAGCAAAATACCAGCATGCCATTTACAAGTCAACCAACAAAAGTCACTGAGAAAAACCCGAGGAGCAGAGTGAATGCTTGAAAACCTCCAACAGGCTCTGTGTATATATTACAGCGAGACAAAAAGCAAAAGTGAAAGCAAACTGCAGCTAGAAAAACAAGGCCTACTTACTCCCCCTCGATGTTGTGCTTCTTCAGAAGTGCATCCACATTTGTGTGAGCAAAGCGGTAAGATTCCCTTAGAGCACTGGCAGACTTCAGGAACTCGCCCTGTGCAGCACTTCCAGCATCAGAAAAGAATCCTGAAGACACGACAATGTTTAAGCACAATGTCTCTTCAACTGCCAAATATACTTTGTCTAGAAAAGTATAAATACTTAGGTTGTCAAAAAAATGGTTTAACAGAAGTAACCAAAAATAAGCTCACCCACAACGCTGGCATCCCGGTCTCCGATGAATTTCTCGAATTCCGCTTCGGATTTGAGCTCTACTGATGCTGGACCTGCCTGCTTTTTAAGGTGGCTCACAATCCCATCTATGAAAGAAAATCAGAATTTAGTTCAGGTCTCAAGCACAACACAACTATTTATCTATCTATCTATCTATCATATAATATATAATACACTGAGTCATACCTGCAGTTCTTGGACCATCGTAGGCCCCAGACTCTTCTCCATCTCTGAAAATCTTCAGTGTCGGGTAGCCACTCACACCATACTTACTGCAGACGTTAGAGTTGGCTGTACAGTCCACCTAGTCAGACAGATAAAACTTATTTATACATACATATTTTGTTTCATGCCTGTTATCTCAGATTATAACAATGTTGCAGCAAAATCACCATCCTGATTTCATGAACGAAACAGAGACACAAGTTTGTCTGTGCTACAGGGACAGTTTTACCTTGGCAATTGGGACGATGCCCTTCAGGCGTGTAGCAGCTGCCTCATACTCTGGGGCAAGTTTCTTACAGTGACCACACCTAAACAGGGAAAATGATGGGGGAATTATTGCTTTGTGCTGGTTGATCTTTTAAAAATACAATGACACACACTTCATCATGTACTTCAATGCATTAACAAATTCCTCTTATAGAAATCAGCCTTAGTAAATATGCTCTGGTTCTGTAATTGGAGAGAAACACAGTGACAGGTCACTTCCTAACTCAGGGATAAGTTCACAGTCATTCTGCTACACTGCACTACGGACCCGCACGTGTTGACCAATCAGATGCGGCCAACGAAACTTCACTGACCAATCACAGCGTTACAACATGAAAACGCCACGCCTCTGTGATTCCTCTACCCTAGGATTCCTCCCTCAAGCTAGCTTAGCCAGCTAGCATGAAGGCACAGTTACACTGGCATTAACATTATCTATCTTTTTATTGTACTCAAAACAAAAACTATATTTCAATTGTGCTCTAAAAACCCTAATTATCTGTATTTATACCAGAGTTATCAGAACAGCAGGCCTTAAACGAGCGAATGTGAAGTGAAATAGTTAGCTCGATGCTAACCGGAAGTACCGTTCAGCTGGCTAGCTGTGCCAGATAAAGTGATTGAGTGAGTTAGCCTGTTTATATTATAGGTTTATATACGGACTTGGGTTGTGGATATTATGTAATTAATCATGACCAGCCTTTCAGTAAGTCGTTAATGGAGTTTTTAAACTATGAGTATGATTTGTAGCAGGCTAACAAAGCTTTAGCTAGCGATATCAAACCGCACGAGACAAACTAAAGAAGATGCGACTAGAAAAAAAATGCGCGGATCAGGACTGAAAGTGAAAGCAAAGTTATAAAACAAAAGAAAAACAGTGCAGGCCTGAAGTTAAACTACGGCATGCACAACACGGACGACGTTTTAATTAATTCCCTAAAGGTGGATTTAAAATCGATTTGTTTCCATTTAAATATCGATGCATTTGTACACGTTTCTACAAATCACACCTCACACACTTACCATGGTGCAAAAAACTCCACCAGGATTAAGTCATGGTCTCCAATTCTGCTCTCAAAATCGTCGTCTGTGAACTCGAGCACATCACTGGAGCGAGCCACTCCGGCCACAACAGCCAAAAACAATAAGGGCAACATCACTGGGGGTCTGGACGTCCGGTTCAGGAAGAGAAGCCTGAATGAGACCTGATGTATCTGGAGTTGAGTTTAAGCCCGGTGAACTTCACACCGTGCACCAGAGAGAGAGAGAGAAGCACACACACAAGCAGCACGACTGCACAAACCCGGAGCTCCTCAAAGTAACCAGAGTGTGGCACATCACCATTGGACTGTCCTCCACGTGACACCATCCCAATCAGCCAATCAGAGAAGCGCATTCGAACACTTCCTTGTTAAACAGTCCCTCCTTCTGTCAATAATAAGAGCACAGGTTCCCAACCCTGGTCCTGGAGCACCCCTCTTTTGTCCCCCTGCACATCCGTAATGCCTTCTTTACTCTAACACACCTGATTCTACTCATCAGATAATTAACAGCCCCTCCTGTGCTGGTAAGTGTAGATTAGACCTTCAGATGTGAAGGACAGAAGGTACCCCAGGAGCAGAAGTTGGAAACTTGCACCATAAAACAAGGGTTGTGAAACATCTTGCAGGCAGAGACCCCTTATGATCACAGCACAATTTCATTTAAAGACCAATAGGGCAAGTATGTAGCATTATGTTTATTTATTACACAAATCAGAACTTATTAGATTAATGTTAACATATTTTATCCTTGTTTAATCCTTATTTGTTTACATAAACAGTCAGCTGGGCTTACAGGTGTGATTACACAATAACCAGAACAACCTTGATAACAGCTGATAGTAATCTACATCAGCATTATCTAAGTACAGTCATGGACCTTTTGCATATATGAGGGTAAGTAAAAAATGATGTGCACTCCAGTTTTACCTTAACTTACAACATTATCCGTACTAGGTCACTGTCTTCTGAGTCACTGCTGTGCAGGTTTGAACGCGTTACGTCAATTCATTTGTGGCTGCAGTACAAGAAAAAATAGCTGCCCCACTTGTGATTTGCACAAAAGAAGATCAGCGAGCGGTGAAATAGGTTCAACAATCAATAGTGCTCGTTATAGTGAGTTGCTCACTGAAGAGCTGAAGCTCTAAAACATTTACATTTACTTTTACGGCATTTAGCAGACGCCCTTATCCAGAGCGACTTACAAGAGGGCTTAGTTAAATTCTTGAAGTATCTGAAACTAGTAAAGGTAAATCAGGATTCCAGAATCCTACTAGAAAAGTGTCATGCAGTATCAGTTATCCAAAACTTTCTACACTAGTCAACCTGCGAAGAGAAGACGACAATAACCAAAACAGTCACAAAACTGAATAAATAAGACAAATACAGTTCACAAACATTTATTTTTCAGTTAGGTGCTGGCAGATTAGGTGAGTTTTTAGCCGG
>JAOVVF010000036.1:12872718-12882771 GCA_028565595.1 Duopalatinus emarginatus | reverse complement strand
TAAAGCATCAGTACATTCATTTAGGCTCATATTGCTTTTCTCTCTTGTTTAGTTTGGCCATCCATTACAGCATGTTTTTAATAATACATGCAGTGATCCGAAGAGCCTCTGACCTCATAGGACTCTTCATCTCCAGCCACCATGCCCACAGTCTTGATAAAGGGATGCCCGGGGTTGTCCACACCCGTCTGAATGGCCTGATCCAGGGTGAAGCCATTTGGAGTGGCTTTGTCACACAGCTTTGCATATACGCCAGGTGTCAGATGACTGGCCATGCAGTTGTTGTGTTTTCGTAAATCTGGGTATTCTGCACTGTTTGAAGAAAAAGATTATTGTGATTTTATCAAGACATTTACAAGGACATGTAGACCTTACAGAGAAAAATGACATGGTTTATATTAGAAATTTACAGTGGTTTTTTTTTTTTAGAATTTTACATTTGAGACATTTTTCAAATGACTGCATTTGTTTTGACTGACAAAGGGGTGGCATAATAATGCAACATATACTGTTGTTGTCTCGGAGCTCCAGGCTCTTCAGTTTTCTTCTGAGCTGGGGTTACTGTGTGTACTATCTAGAACCTCTCAACCCTCCCAAAAACATGACACTTATATGGTTAAGTGTGATTTCACAGGAAAAGACACAACTGACGTGCCCTTGAACAAGGCACCTCCCCCAACTGCTCCCCAGGTGCATGTGTGTTCACTGCCCCCTAATGTTCACTGGTGTGTGTGTTTCACTGCTTGAATGACTTTAATGAGAAGGTCACATTCCTTAGCATGCAAGCAGTAGGCAAATCGTTGATTTTCACATTCATATCAAGTGGTTTGCTCACACCGTCACATAATTCTTAAATCTACATGCATAATTTCAGAGCACAACATGGTGCAGTGGCAGCTTTATGACTTTACTCTATATGTGATAACCTAGAATAATCACATGTATGACATATGTAGAAAGATGTATGGAAGCCATGACAGATATGAACTGAATAAAAATGGACAGATGGAAGTTACAAGACTGCAGTGCCATGCAGATACAAGTAGAGAAAAAAGGCATTGTGGGCTTTGTGTGAATTCAGATTTCAGATAGACTAAGTCAGCATATATAGTGTAGATCAGCTTATCGCCATTTTGATCATATGGTGCAGTATGGAAGAATGCAGCACCACTGTGGCATCCTGACAGTCGCGCGCGTGATGATCAGCCCGTAATGAATCAGACTAATAGATTTCATTCTAACGGATCCATCTATCTAGTACATAGCACTTCATACATGTGTTAAATATCTAACCCTGATTTGCTCGATATATTACCACTGCTGCAGACAGAGCTTTCCTGCAGTTACAGTAAAACATATATATCTTATAAACAGCTCGATTTGGATTATTATTAGTAACTGGCGCACATTTAATCTTACTTTAGGGCATGCATACAATTCACCAATATGATACAGATAATCAGGTATCTGGATGACATGCATGAGATGCATTCAGGAGTAAAGGCATAGGAATAAAGGTTGACATGCATAACCTATAGGACTATACGGTGACATTGCTTCAGGCAATACGACGTCCAAGTGTACATTCTGGTGTCGGTCCTAAAGCGCACTGTGCACTACTAGTGAAAACCAAACGTGCAGGTATATATAAATAATGCACCAAGCTCCTGTGTGCAATCTGAGACACGGCCATTCAGACATGATTTAAGCTTACCTGGCCGGGTATCGTCTCCGGCCCTGCGCTCCTGCGCTTACATGCTCTCTGTTCAGATAAAACCCTGCACTCAGCGATCCAGCGCCGACCAGAGACAGCAGACCCACGTTCCTTTTGGAGGATAAAATCCTTGCGAAGCTGCTTGCCATGATGACCTTGTGTCCTGTCAAAAAGAGAAGCCTTTAGGAGGATGGGACCTGTTGGGTGATAGGAACGTGATAGGCGAAGCCTGAGTTAAGGATGCGGGAGAATGCAGAGCTCTGCTCCGAAACCCTGCTCAGTCTCCTTCCCCTGCCGGAATATCTGTGATACAGCAACGGGAGGGACACAGACCATACAGCACTGGACAGGACAATCCCTCCTGATAAATGGACACACAGGACTTAATTAAGTCTTAACATGTTGACTGTCTGCTCCTGTGTCCATCCGTGGTTTGGTTTGTGCGTTTTTCTTTTTGTATTGAAAATACTGTATTTTTTTATTCACAGGACCAGCAATGTATTCATTTTATAAATGGCTAAACAAATTTAAATACACACTAAACATTTAATTCTCATTAAAACTGCAAGTGTAGCCCAGGTAATGACAGACCCACTTGTAAAAAAACCATGAGAAACAGGACCCATGGAGGCCATTATAGTCCCTGAGTTGGTTCATTATTCGTGGTCCATTTAAAATATTTTACACACATGCAGTTAATACAGAATGTATGGAAATCATATTAAATTGTTTTGTTTTTGTTTATAATTATGATTTATTTTAGTAATGTTAGATAATAGTTTGTGCTATTTGCATATACTATATACTACTATATACTATACACTCCAATACACTCCAAGTCCAGTGTACACATATGTGGCCCTGAATTTATTTTTATTTTTATTTTATAAACTTTTAATAAAATTACTGCCTTTAATGGCTGCTGATCTTTCTGTGAGCTACTGAACAAAGTTACAAGTTAAAGTTTTTCATGTCTTATGTTTAAAATGAATCCAATTCATTGTTCCAGCTACGTGATGTCGGTTTCATCTCTCCTGGAAAAATCCAGTTTGTTCTGACCAGCTATCAGCTACCAAATCACAGTGTGAACCGTCAAACTGTCATTTTCCATCTTCCTTATTGCTTGACAAAACTTATCAATAAACAATGATTTATTAATGAAGTATTAGTAGTGAGTAGAAACTGTTTCTTTTCTATCAGGATTACCAGCTAAAGAAGATTTTTTTTTCAGCTTAACCAGCTCATCTTGTTTTTGGTATGTTACATATGTATACAGTAGGTTATACACAGGCTACACACACATGCCAAACAGCTTAAGCCTGAAGTCGGATTTGCGAATGGTACCACAGGTAACTAGGATAGGTAACTAACTCAGTTAACCTAAACCAGTTTAGATTAATGTCAAATTGTTTCTTTAAAAAAATAGTTTCTTTACATAAGACTGCCTTCATGTACAGCATAAGGCCATAAATCTGTGGCCAATTTCTATTTCTAAGTCTATTTCTATTTTCTATTTCTAACGCATACAATAATGTTACACTGAAAAAATATGCATCTAATAAAAAAAATCTGTTAATTATTTAACTGTAAGCCAGGTACAGCCATTAAAAAAAGGGAGAAGAAATACAGAATAGCTAAGCAGAACAAACAGAAGAATCAATGACACATGCACGTAGCAATGAACATTTTGAAACAAAACACAAGTGAAAAGAAAAAGAAAGAGAAAACAGAAAAACTATTAACTTACTGTCCAAAGAGGTGTAAACTTATAGAACAGGTACCAGGGAACAGGTGTGAGCAGGTGTACCACCTCCTTTTTACAGTCTACAGTGACCCTGTACTGGTTTAACCCTTAACATGCCAACCCAGTTTCTGAGTCAGGCATTTACATAATGACTGTCTTCATAACTGTCATCTTATTGTTATAGAATTTTATAGACTTATTTATAGACTTATTGTTATAGAATTAGAATTTACAATACAGCATGACTTTTAAAAAAGAATTGCATTTAGCCACATATGGCTGGGGTTTTAAGATCAAATAAAACATTTAAAAATCCTAATTTCTTCACCATAACTTTATAATCACTGGCATAACCACTGAACCACTGAATCTAAAGTAATATGGCAATATTTGACTTAATATTGCAAAGGAAACTGTTTAAAAAGGACAGAACTCTATTATAACATGTAGAAGTGCAACAAATTATATACTGGATCGATGGAGTCCTTTTCGCCTCCTTCATGTGTATTTCCTCTAAGAAAGACAAAGAAGGCTTTCAGCCTACTAGATCTGAAGCATATTTCATCACCCACGTCAACACCCAACTGTCATCTGACTATTAGTTTTCTGCAGTATATCCCTAAAAATTTGCTAAAAGTTTGTATTCTCAGTATTTTCAGGAGACTACAAAGCATTTTTTGTAAGTCGTTCTGAATAAGAGCAACTGCTGAATAATATAGTAGTACTGAATTTATGTAATTTACAGGATATGATTATTTGTAATCAGTATAAATCTCATATTGTATAGTGGTGCAAATCCGTGTATTCCATGTATACACCCAATTATACCACAGTTAGTTCCGACCCTACAATCTGATTGGCTGATGTTTATTGTACGATAATGGCACTGGGACTGAAATGCTCCAAATATCACTCCGCCACATACACACATGTAACTCTATCAATGATGCCAGCGTTTACAAGCCAAACACCGCAGCCATAAAGTTAATAAAGTTAAATAAGGCAAACGCTTACTCCTAATATTTTCTCCTCCAGTGTGGTGCAGTCTGCACCTTTACTGTCTATGTACTAAAGATTCATTTCACTGAGATGCTATGGGAGAGCACACTTGCTTTTTTTTTCAGTGAATTGTACTTCTGGTCATAATTTTATAGTCAATTATGTCAATTAAAATGTGTAGTTTAAAGTACGGAGTTCAACTACAGTATACCTGTAGAGTATTGAGCTGGGCCCAAAATCACGTACTAGTGTGTCCGAGTGTTCAGTATGCATCAAGCAGTATGCAAAAGGTTCCCGGATGACGGGCTGCATCGGGAGACATGTTGCAGTACGCCAACTGAGCACACTGTTCTATCCCATAATGCAATTTGAGCAGCGCTGACATTTGGTACTAAAGAAGAGCAATAAATTAGTATTTTTATTTTAATAATTTCTGTGTTAATGATTTCAACAATATATGGTTAAAAAAGTACATTTGGGGATAAAAAAAAATTTCACATTGGTAAGAGGGCGGAGCTAATGCATACAAGGCTGTGCATACTGGAATTGCGTACTGCTTTAACGGTAAAACGGTATGCACTGCTTCAAATTTCTGCTTGAAGACGCAATTTCAGACGTTGGTTTTGTATAGGTGTAGTACGGTGGCCTAGAAAGCCCATCGCACAGCAAGTTAACAATGCTCTGCAGATTCTCAAAACACAAGCATCAGCATGATAAGACCTGCACAACATTAACAAAACGTGCCGCAAATTCAGACCCGCACTGAATAAACATAAAGCACATCCATCAATATCACCACACCTGTAATACTTGAACCGAACACACTGAGAATTCTCAAACATGCTGATGAGGGACACTGAAAGTGGATGGAAATATTTGATTATATTATATTTAATTCCACCTTAAAAAGTGCACAGTGAGTAGTTCATTGTATCTATTTATTGATGAAGATACAGTCAGATCGGGATTGAGGAGGAATTAAACATAAACACAAAAAACTGGGCAATAAACTGACCATAAAAACCCGCTCTCCAATGGCTTCTGTCCACTTTCAGTGTCCCTTGAAAACGCTTCCGTTGTGTTCTAATTCTTTTTGCACGTGTTTTGGAAGCTGCATGTGTTTTCAGTATTTGCAGCGTGTTTTGTTAATGTTTTGCAGGTCTTATCATTCTAATGCTTGTGTTTTGAGAATCTCCAGCCCGTGATGGGCTTTCTCAGCCACCGTGGCTCATACTTCAGGTAAGTTCCACATCATGAAGGAAAATGTCACCGTACAAGCGGCAAATGTCGTAATGAATTACTGAATGGCATACATTTCCTGAGAAACCTTATCTACACAGACCAACATTCAATGTGCTATAAAACCAAAGGCCATAGGCCACTGTGCTTTACACACCCTTTGCAAATATAAAAGTAAATATAAGTACTGGATTTGTGCACGTACGCAGCTGGAAGTACATCGTCACTGTGGAAGATACACTGAACAATATGTGGAGTGGGATTTACTTAAAAAAACTTTCAAATGTAAAAACAGCTAGTAAATTTAACAGAGCATACAGTATATACAAGTAAAGATTACTCATAATCCTCAGTGGATTTATTTACAAATTCTTCAGTAAATGTAATTTTGCAACAACTTCATCCAATTAGATGTTTATTTACTAAATTTGTTATTAATGCTTACCTGCCAAATATTTTATTTATTATCGTTAATTATTAGGTTAATTTCTTTAGGTGTTAATAAATGGAATATATATACAAAAGCCACTAATATGAAGTAACACACTTTATAACAACTTTTTATAACAACTTACAAGAGGTTCACCAATAAAGGAAATGCATTTTCAATTAACAGCCAAAAGGATACAAATTAGAATACCAGATAACAGAACAAGGACAAAACAAGTGATATCTATCTTTTTATTAAATTAAATTAAGTCGATTACAAGTGTTACTTGCTACAAAAAATAATAAATCAAACCAAATCAAAATGTCAACTTATGAAGTGTCACAGTGCACCACTTTCTTTGTTACATCCTTAGTAAAATGACTATTTTAGAACCAGTCAGCTTTAGTAAAATCTTCTACATGTGTATTTATAGCATGTGTGCCTGAAAATGTTGGGAAAACATGAAGAGTGATTGAATGAAGGCTAAGAAGTCCTATGTGTGTAAGTGTGTGTGCTGTGCTGCTGTGTGAGTGAGTGAGTGTGTGTGTGTGTGTGTGTGTGTGTGTGTGTGTGTGTGTGTGTGTGTGTGTGTCTGTGTGGCATGTAAATAATTAACTTTCAGAGAACATTTTATAACATTTATCCAACTCAAGTGACAGCATGCGGTGAGGAAAGTGAAAGATCTTGTAAACCAGCTTTGCAGGGTTCATTTTTGCTACTTATTAATAAAAAGTTGTAAATTTTACTTTGGCATTTAGACTCAAATTTACAAATGTACGTAATGACAAACAATTACAAGGAAACACCAAGTAGAAAGAATATGGCTACATGTTTAGATGATAGTTGAAAAGAAGCTCTGCTAAAGGCATTTACAAAATATTACTGGAATGACCCTTTTCAGTATTTTTTTCCTGATCTCCCATAAAGAATTATTACAGATAGTATAAGTCTATGTGAATGTTAATAGGCTATGATGGTGTCCCATTTAGGGTTTATTCCCTACCTTACACCAAATGCTCCCAGGGTAAACTGGGAGCCACTATCTTGGCTAGAATGCAGAGACACAGCACAGCAGATGATCGGTAAGATGAACTTACTGGGTTTAAACCCTTCCCTCTGCATATGGATCCTGGACTTCCTGACTGGTGTACCTCAGTCAGTCCAGATTGGACGAAACACCTCCAGCACCACCTGGCTGAGTGCTCAGTCCATTGCTGTTCACCTTGCTGACTCACGTCTGTGCAGCAATACACAGCACGAATCACATCATCGAGTTTGCGGAGGACACGACCATGGTGGGTCTCATCAGCAAGAACGACGAGTCAGAGAGAAAGTTCAACAGTTAACAGACTGGTGAAGAACCAACAACCTGTCTCTGAAAGTAGACAAGACCAAAAAGATGGTTGTTGACTTCAGAAGGACTTGAGGCTGAATGGAAGGCACATCTCCCACCTCCCATTTTCACCATATTCTACTGAGGAACCATCGAGAGCATCCTATGCAGCTGCATCACTGCCTGGTTCAGAAACTGCAGTGGATAGTAAGGAAGGCTGAGAAGATCATTGGTGTCTCTCTCCCCACCATCACATACATTTACACTACACGCTGCATCCGTAAGGCAACCAGCAATGTGGATGACAACACACACCTCTCACACACACTCTTCACCCTTTAACGTCTGGAAAAAGGTACCGGAGCATCTGGGCCCCCACATCCAGACTGTGCAACAGTTTCTTTCCACAAGCTGACAGACTCCTGAACAATCAGAGTCTGGTCTGAACAAATGGTTATATCAGTGACTGATATGATCTTGTGTATTTATAGTATGTTGTCTTGTGTATTTATTGTAAACTGTCTTGCGTCATTGCCCATGCTACTGCACATGTGCAGTTTATGTTGTATTGTGTAGTCTATTGTTCTGTGCAGCACCTTGTTCCTGGAGGAATGTTATTTCATTTTACTGTGTACTGTACATCACTGTATATGGTTGAAATGACAAAACCCACTTGACTTGACTGAAAGAAAGAAATGGACAAAGAACTGTTACACCACCTACTGGACAATCACAGTACTCCATTAATAAGCTTCAGCTTTACAGATGGGTCAGTGACAGATAAGGGTTGGCAAGATGAGCAATTCAAAAATATTTTTAAAACTTTAAAAGAAAACATGCCTAAGGTTTGTGAAAGTGTATATCTTGTGAAAGTGTATATTTGTATTTCTGCTGTACTCATATTATTTAATATGACATTTATTCTATTTTTAGGAAAAGATAGAACTGACTGCCTGTTAAATTGTCAAATGGTGTCACCACAAAAATGACAAATATCTAAAATTTCACACTTATAGAGTTCATGCAATTGCTGTCATAAAATTAGTAATTTAATTTTTAATATCCTGTGAAAATATGTCACTATACTTTTATGGTTTTTTCATTGTACTGAGCAAGACCATGTGCTGTAAACATCTTGTTTTCTATATATTTATTGACCATTTAAGTAAAAATTTGAACACCCATTAATACAGTGCAGTAGAGTATTAAATTATTATCCGTATTAACTTTTTGTACAATATTAGTCTTTTAGACAAGATACTAGTTACACCAACTGACACAAACTTGTACAGCAAAAGCACAAGAAATTGACATCAGGGTAAACTGAATTGGATATATTAATATATAGTCATGTTATTTATCATATTCCATATCAAAAATTATTTCATATCATATTCCATATCAAAAATTATTTCATAGCATTATTTCAATCCATGAAGTAACAGGATTAACTTGTGTTCAATTCTGATTTCAGTTCAGTTATGATACAATTTTAGTATGTAAAATAACAGCCATAGTTTTCAAAGAGAGAGAGGGGGGGAGAAATAGAGAGAGTATCATCAAATATTACTTTCAATTTTCATTTCTTTTATCACTAAACTGTTTATTTTTATAAATACAATGTAAAACAAAAACAATTAGCCTTTTATATCTAGAATAGTAAATCATTCTCTCACTCTCATTTTCACAGACCATCACTGACTTTCTTCTGCCATTCTTCACATTAAAAATGTGTGTGTGTGTGTGTGTGTGTGTGTGTGTGTGTGTGCATGTTGTTGTGCAGGCACATTTCCCATCTTTTGGCCAGGTAATTTGCCCTTGCATGGCATCTATTGGGGGACAAGAAGTACACTATTTATAATACCTGCCAGAAAGCAGGTTAGCTTCAGAGCGTAAGTTGCTATAGCAACTGACACAGGGTCTCTTTAATCCCAGTTTCTGGAACAGAAAACTCCAGGTTTTAGTGAACTAAGAGTTAACATACCCTGGGTTAGTCACTTAACCCGCTTTCTAAAATACCCCCCTGGGGCACAGGATAAAACCACAGATTAAAACCAAGAATGATTAGAATAAAATCTGTACCATAATATGCTACATCCTATTTAGATGGCATCTATCTGTTCAGGGAAGAGAAATGCCTATGCACCTTTATGCAGCTACTACCAGTAATTACCTATAACAAAATGTTAGTAAGTGTAATTATGATATTCAAAGTCATAATAATGATATTTAAAGTTGTAATTATGAGATTTAAAGGAATACAAATGAGATTCAAAGTCATCATTTTGATTTTCAATGTCATAATCATGATATTTAAAGTAATAATTATAAGATTCACAAACATAATGAGATTCAAAGTGGTCATTTTGAGTTTTAAAATAATCATAACATTCAAAGTCATAATAATAAGATTCGAAGTAGTAATTTTACGTTTTCAATGTTATAATTATAAGTCAAAGTCAAAGTGATAATTCTGAGTTTTAGTGTCATAATTATTATTTTTAAAGTCATAACTGTAATGATCCCACACAACTAGCGGAGTCAAGTGCAGAAGTGTTTATTTTTACACACACAGGTGGCAGTGTACACAAAAA
>JAOVVF010000036.1:12856377-12870709 GCA_028565595.1 Duopalatinus emarginatus | reverse complement strand
CAGATCCATAGATGTTGATATCCTAAGAACTTTTGGGGCAATTATTTTGCAAAGCCAGTCAGAGGTAGTGACTTACCTGGAAAAGATTTGGGGCTTTTGAGAAACCTCATAAGCTACACACCTGCACTGCCTATGATATCCCTCATCTTTAATAATTAAATATATGACTTTTCTACAGTGGCTTGAACTCAGAATTGAAATGCTTTTAGCTAAAGTTTAAAAATTATATTCAAACACTTAAAATAGAAAAAAAATGCATAAACTCGAAAGCATATAGTTTAGATCCTTATTGAGCATCTACAAGATTTCAAATCAATATAAAAAACATCTGGGGAAAAATATTTATTCATAATCTAAAAACATGTCTGTGGTGTTTTTTTGTTTAATCAGGTTGACTGTAGTGGTCATTGCTCTGTGGAAGATGCTCTTGCTGCTCTGGACCTCTACAAACTGGTAGAAGAGGAGTGGGAAAAATCTCTGCAGCCTCATGTTCAAAATCCAGATCCAGCCATTGAATTGACCCCCTCTCTGGAGCACTACATGCAGGATGAATACTGGCCTGATAGTTTAACTGACTGTAATGAGTGGGAGACCAGTATGACATAAAACACTTGGACTGAAACCTTACTGAACTTGTTGGTCCACTGTGTGGGCTGGTGGCAGAATTTCCTTGCATATGTTTGAGTGATGGCACCACAGCCAGCTTTAATACATGTGTGAACATGGACATGGTGTTTTTAATGACCATTTGCAACATTTAACAGTTGTAAATTCCCAGACAAATAATTTTATGAAATTCTTCACAGATGTTGTTGGCTGCTTACTTTGTTTTCTAACCATTGGGGTTATTTTACACATCTGTTTTGCATTACCACCATACACACCCTCCCACTCAAGAATCCTCAGGCTGGTTTAAAGCACTTAATATTAGTGGAGCTCCTGTGGTAAATGCCAGGAATAGCCAAAATGTGTTTTAGTAATGACAAATGTTCTTACTCTTACCTCTGAACTTACATTATGCAGACTAAACATACTTGTTTGCATATGAAATCACAGGTTACTGTCATTTTTATCTTAAGATATGATGTAACTTGATATAGATTTCCAGGAATAATTGCTCAGTGTATGTATATTTATATAATTTATATATGTATATATACATTTCTAGGTAATTGAGAGAAAAAATATTGTAACAATTGCTTATTAAAAGTTTAATTACAGAGTACTTATCTGTACTTGTCTTAATTGGTTTTGCTTTATTATGAACGAAAATGCAAAGTCTTTTTTACTGGAAGTGTGTGTTTTATTAAGAAATGACAAAAGTAGTGATGCGTAAACACTATCTTTAAATTCTGGTGTAACTTGAGGTTTGAGAGCTTTCTTTAGCAAAACTGGACTAGAATTTGATGTTATTTGGGTGCGATTTACATAAAGCATTACAATTTTTTTTTACCATAGTAAATGAGCAATAATTACAATTATTTTATTAAGTGTTAACTGTATTTATTTGTTTTTTGTTGTTGAACTTATATAGATAGATATACACTCTATCTCAGTGCATGTCATGGTACCAAGAAACTGTAACCCTTTATGTTGGAAAGCTTTTGCAATGTCCTGATGCTGGAGACACCTTCCAGAAATGAACATTTTCTTGAAAACACAATAACCTATTAGAAAGTATACATTTATATAATCCTTGCAGTTGGGACTACTGTCTCAAAGCCCCTTGTCATAGAAATTGCTCAATAACTTATGACCAATCAGATTCAAACATTCAACAGAGATGTTGTACAAATTTACTTACTTTAAATGTAAACTAATAATAATGAAAAATCCCAATCAAAAAACTGGACAAGCAATTACTAAGCCAAAGTTAAATGAGAGGAAATAAACCATACACATCAGAAATGTGTTCTAGTAGTTACAGGGTTTATATAGGGCAGGATTTAACTATGCGTGAAATATTCTAATTTTGTTCTCATTTCACCTTTGAGCCACAGGCTGGATGTTTTGCAATCTTGATCTGAGTTGGAATGGAATTACGACACAACACCTGATTGTTCCACTTATGTAAAATCTTTTTAGCACCTCCCCAGCAATAGTTGCAGAATGCAACTCTGCCTAAGCAGCATAATTTAAACCTGAAAATTCTTACCAACCATGTGATGTATCATGTACAACATAACAGCAATGAATAGGTTAATGATCTTAGCTTAGTTCACAAGGTTGTGGTTTGTGTAGGTTCCTATGTACATTAGAACCTGCACCGTATACTTGTCCAGCCACCCAGCAACCCCAGGGGTGAAGGTTTCCAACACATGTCCCTAAAGTTATGGACAGCACAGAGACCAGCATTGTCCTGCCAATACCAAGGCCTTAGGCACACAGACCCCCTCTTTGATAGGTTAAATCCTGATTTAAAGGATTAAAGCTCTATTCTGTCTTGCATCAGGGGGAAACATGGAGTGATGTAGCATGAGAAAGAATGGAATGGGAAAGTGTTGTCTATAGTCAACGCAGTAGGATGAATTTTCACCTGATTTTATCATCGATTTTCTATGATCTGGTGTCTATATACAGCAAACACATGTTCTATGGATATGGATTGGCATCTATATAATCTACAGTACAGAAGATTGTAGCTGGTCACTTGTAAACGTCATCAAACAGGAATGCTAATTATTCTTTATGGAACTTTAATACTTTAGTTTTGCATTTTATCCCTATAAATCAATTTCATCCAACCTCTATAAACCATACATATAGACAAATTTGCTACTTTACTTAGCTTCTATATCAGAATGTGTGTTTGAATTGCCCTGCTGTAGACCGACATCCCATTGTGCATGGGATCGATTGTGACCCTGACCAGCATAAAATATCTGCTAAAGCTGAATGAATGGATTAGTTCCATATTAGCAGAAAAGGGCAAAATCATTTCAGCCCCTTCTTGAGGTTTTGGGTTTTGATAGTTTACATTTGGCTACATGAAGTCGTACTTCATTCAGTGTAACTGTAGTATATATTTTATAAAAAGCTGTGCATTTTAATGACTACTGGTCACTCATTTCTCTTTCATTCAATGATTTTTGTTCTAATTAACGTAAAATCTGCCCCATGTAATCCTGTGTGACAGTGTTAATCCAGAGGGAGGGGGTACCAGTACAAATGGTTGAAGACGGAAAAGTCTCTTCTCACTACAGTGTCGGTGACGGGCCCTTCAGCTGCACGGCGTTGCGAGAGGTAAGTAAATAAGAAAGCTTTGGCCTGGAGTAAGATTTGTACTTTTGTTATAGTGTTTGTTTGTTTTTTCTGTTCTGGGTTGTGCTGACACATTCCACTGGCATTTCTTCTCATGCTTGGAATAAGAAGTTGTCTTTGATGAGTGAGAAATGAATGAGAATATTTGTTAATAGTCTAACAGATTGAGAAAGATCAGTTTGGTTGTAAGATTTTATTATGAATCATAAGCGTTTTTTATATATTTATGAAGATTTTGCATTAAGATGTTTATACTGGAACATGGATATGTACTGTATTAAAGATTAATTCATATAATAATAAATGTATACTAAAATGGTATACTAAAAAAATATTCTGTTAATAGGTACGATAAGAGCGTTTTAGAGTATTATCCAGTATTACCAGTTTTCCCAAGACTGTACTGATCTTCTGGATCAATGGCTATTGTTGTAAGTACATACAAAAGTTTCTTTATTGTTTCTCACTCTCCTTATATAGCTTACTAACACTGCATAATAAGGGATTAATTGGGGTTCAGTTAACATTAGGATATGGAAGTGCTGAACATTATAGGGTGAATTTATCATATGATGATGTACACAGCATTATTGATCTAAAAAGACTAAACATTAAAAACAACTTTCCACTTTAAGCAAATCTAAGCTCTTGGATTCCCATTGTCTTCAACAATTGGGTTTATTTATAATTTTTATACTTTTATTTTTATTTTATTCTCAACAATCTCCACTCACATGGGAAGTATAGCATAGCATAGCATAGCATAGTAAACAAATATTTCCATCTCTAAATACCAAAGTAATGCTGCTAGCTCTGATCTCCATGAATAGTTTTAATTCTTTTTTTAAACCAGGCTTTACTGAATTCATGTGAGCCAGCTTAGTGTTTCCTCACAGTTGTGCTCATTATTCGGGCCTGCTCCACAGAAGAACAAGGACTTTGGATTAGTGTGTTTTTTCAGAGCCAGTGTCTTTGTGCAGGGTGGAACGTTTCGCATGGTGTCAGAGGAAGAGCAGACGCTCAGGGCCAAACTAGAACGTCTCACAGTAAAAGACCATGGCCCAGTGTTTGGACCTTGTGCCAAACTCGCTGACCACACTATACAGAAGGTGTGTTTACAGACCAACAGCAGTGATTACACCAGTTATCTACATGAGAGATATAATAAACATTATCTGTTTTATTATTTCCATCCCATCTTTTTTCATTCCAGCAATGGTTTTATATGTAACTGTGATTTTTCTGGTCCTTGTAGGCTAAGGATGAGCTGAATGAGACAGAGGAGAAAAAAGTGTCAGCGGTGAAGGAACTAAAGGACATTATTAAAGAGAAAGCAGACAGTGGCGATGATCTGGCCAAAGCAGTGCAGGATGCGTTCATCGAGAAACCTGATGCCATGCTTGTGAGGTTTATTCGGGCCAGGAAGTATGATGTGAGCAGAGCTTATGAACTCATGAAGGGTGAGAAACCTAACAATTGTAACAGTTTACATAAAGGCAATAAAACACTTACAGTCTGATGTACTTAGCAAGTTTACTTGTTATTCTGTAATTTGTAATGGTGGAGCAAAAGCATACTGCGCTACTTGAATGTACTTCCTGATCACATGTTGCTTGGCTTTAGGTTATGTGCGCTTCAGACGGGATTACCCTGAGCTGTTTGAGAATTTAAGTCCGGAAGCTGTACGCAGCACTATTGAAGCCGGTTACCCAGGTATCCTCTCTACCAGAGACAAATATGGCCGTGTAGTGCTGCTTTTTAACATTGAGAACTGGGACTATGAGGAGATCACCTTTGATGAGGTGGGAATTATCTTCTATCTTCTTTGCTTTTAAATTTTAATTTTCTAAAATTGGCTTTGTTGTACATTTGCAAGTTGCATGTCTTCTTGTTCTGGCTTTACTACTGTTATAAAAGTGAAATTTCAAGACATATAACTAGAGCTCTTTGCTGTAGATTATCAGAGCTTACTGTGTGATCCTGGAGAAGTTGCTGGAGAATGAGGAGACACAAATCAATGGCTTCTGCATCATTGAGAATTTTAAAGGCTTTACCATGCAACAGGCATCCGGTATCAAGCCCACAGAACTGAAGAAAATGGTAGACATGTTGCAGGTAATTTTCAGAATGGTTACTATTTTAGTTACATAACTTCAGAAGTCAAGTATTTTAAATATTGTCGGTCTTTGATGAAACAAATGTAGACTATTTGTAATTGACATGGTCTACATTTACTTAGGATAATGTTTCCTAAAATACTGTTCAAATATATCTCCTGGTAGTGGTGCCAGAGGTAATCAGCTATTGCTTCATCTATCACTTAAGGAGAGTGATGCAGTGGCACTTTAATTTTTTCTTGATCATCTTTGCACTCTGCTGAGACAGATAGGGTTCCTGTGTTTCAAATTTCATATTAATATCAGTACTCAAGTCATATAGTACCTGTCATAGAACTGCATTGTTTTCTGCATCTTTGTCTCCTTTACTTACTTCTATATTGGATTTAACACCATCCAACAAATTAGTAAGTCCCATCACAAATATTTAAACAGAAATATATTTGCTGTATTTCAGAGTGCAGTTTGTCTGAAGTTATGTTTGGCTGAGGAAAATTAGGAGCCATTATCAATCATTAATTTCCAAACTCTAATACTACATTTCTTTCTTTTGTCCAGGACTCTTTTCCTGCTCGTTTTAAAGCAGTGCACTTCATCCACCAGCCCTGGTATTTTACTACCACCTATAATGTGGTCAAACCATTGTTGAAGAGCAAACTCCTGGAGAGGGTGAGCACTTATAGATCTCAACAGTAATGCTCCTCTTAGTATAGGACTGCACTGGACAAGACACCTGAATCTGACTGAGCATTTTGCCTATTTTTATGTGTCTGTCCATAGGTGTTTGTCCATGGAGATGACCTGGACAGCTACTTCAAGGAGTTTGATGCTGAAACCTTGCCTGCAGATTTTGAAGGAAAGGCTCCCAACTATGATGGCAAGGCAACAGCAACAAAACTGTTTGACTGAAAAATACAACTGTCATGAAATATTTCTGTAGTCAATATGTGTTTTAGAATGATAGAATTTACTAGTAGAATTATGTCTTTGGAAATGTTTCTGTAAGTAATCTCCAACAAGGATTAGGCAGTGTGAAATGACAAAAAAAATGTATGGACATTTTATTAATATATTTGTGTACCTGGTGTACACAGCATTAGGCTTGTTTCATAGCAACAATAAGATATTAACAGTTCAGACATTATGAAGCCATATTTATATGGAGATCTGTGTATCAGTGTAAAGGACTTGGGATAGTCAAAGATGCTTGATGCATTTAACTATCCACTTAGTTTGAATTATTGCTGAATGATTCAGAGTGTGATCATATATTCAAGAAATGGTACTTTCTGAACTTTCTGAAATCAGCACAAAAGACTGAACTGATCCTGTTACTCATTTAAGAGTCAAATATGAATCCACTTTTACATGTGCACCAAATAAAACATGACATGAGTGTGCTATTATAGGAAAATAATCATCAGTGGAATGATGTGATTAAATAGAGTATCTGTTACAATCTTTACAACGTTAATCATTTTCTTACAGCTCCATGTCCTGAAGTGCAATTCCACTTATAACCACAACAATTTGCCAATAATAACTATATTTTATTTATTAAAGAATGACACATCCATTTATAGTTCCATGTAAAGTTGTGGACGTTTCTGTTTTTTGACTACATTACAGCAAAATGTCACAGGACTCTGGTATTTTAAGTTTAATCTTTTTTACCTTCAGTCACAGCCACCAGAGGGTGACACGGTCCCACAGAGGAAAGCATGTAAGCTAAATTGTATCCCTATAGAGATCCATCTTGCTATATCTAGAGCATTTTCTCATTACCAGTCAGCAAATAGCGACTGAACTGCTTGCATTTAACTATCCACATAATTTGATTTATCGCTGAATGATTGTAATCATATTCAGGAATTCATACGATGTTGTATGATACTTTCAAGCTGTATTTTCTGTTTTATGTAACTCCACAATAAGTAACAAAATGTACATCAGGACAAAATATAGACCCGATCCTATTAGCCATTTAAGATTTCTGATACCCATTTTAATCCATATTTACACATCTTGCTCTGTGCAAAGAAGAAAACATGACAAGGTATGCTGTTTTAGGAAAATAATCAACAATCAATGATGCAGTGTTTGTTTGTTTTTCAATCCCAAAGTTAGCAGTTTGTCACGACCAATGAGCAGATAGTGACTGCAGTAATCTCATCAGTATGTAGGTCGTCATGATAAACTAGTGGTAAGGGTGCAGACACAAATCATCTTTCTGCTGAAGGTTTGTTAAATGTTTCCATTTGACAAAAAATGCAGTTTATTTGTTAATGCACTTCCATTTCCAATTATTGCTAGAATTATGCTTACTTCAGTACCAGAATTGAGCTCATACACGTCCCTAATTAAGTCAACTGTATACTAGTAGTTGTGGGACGTAAGTGGTAATGGGTATAAGTATTGTATAGAATTAGAGATATGTCTCCCTGAGTCTGTTTCTTGCTTTGTGTTCAGTGTGCATACAGACAAGTGAGTCATCCACTGAGTGCTTTTTAGTTTACACTTATAAGTGAAAATAGAAGTGAGCCTGTGGTGGACACTTGCCTTTGCTAAGCTTTGCCTTTAAGTTCTGTACAGTCCATGGCTTGGTGGGACTGTGGGTGCTCCTTCTTTCTCTGACAGATGGCATTAGCATAGCTGATGATGACTTTGTCCATCCAGGTAATAGGCTGAGGGAAGAGCATGGTGCCCTCAAAGAAACCCATGTGTCCTCCGTGCTGTGTGAGCACAAAGATTACGTTCTCTTTTTGTTCTGTGGGGATAATAAAGTGGTTTAGCATTGATATGTACATACCGCATACTACATAAAATACTGAATAATGTAGCGTTGTCTTTGATTGAAGAGAATATAATCACAGGTCCACAGGCTTTACATTTTATCCAGGATCCCATAGTGCTTCCTGTCTTTCAGCTTACTGACAGATACACATTGAGGCTCCATTCAAGCACATGATCTGTAGAACAGCTATTTCTTTCCAGCCAAAACAAGGATTGCACTGAGTGTCACATCTATCATCTATACAGGATGAAAGTAAGTGGACATGTGATTACAGAGTCATATGGAGCCCCTGACAAAAGGGCATGCTGAATGAAAGATGAGAGTTGCACCACAACAGCCTTTTGGTGAAAGACACGCACTCTGAAGCTTCCTGTCATCTCCTCACCCTAAATCGGTACCAAGCCGAGCATCAGATTTTAAAAGCTGCACTCTGGAGAAAAGGTACCCAGGTGAATCCTTGGAGGGCATCATTATCAACACCTGCTGCACAATAATTAGGTTCTCTACTCTGTTAAAAGATTATTCCATAATTTGTAAACATAACATCTATCAACAACATCTGACAAGCCACAATTCCACTGTATTTCCAGTACTAATAAAAAGAAAGAAAAAATTCACTTGATCCAAAAGTGACCAGAGTTTTACTATTTCTCTAGAAACAAAAAGTACAGAATGTCCACGGAAATGATAATTATTCAACCCACAATAGCATTGTTTTGGTGTCTGTAAATACTTGAAGTTACTGTGCATTCCTGTGGGACATGCTGACAGGACATAACCTGATCTCAGTGCACACTGTATCTGTCCTGACTGATAAGATCTGTTGTGGAGAAGGGAGGTGCATACCATGTGTGCCATCTAATAAATAATCACGCAGGGGCAAATGGATCGCATGGCCCTGAAAAATTCAGCACTGCCATCTGAGCACAGAGCTTATGCAACACACACGGTTTACAGTCTGAGAATGCCGTGGACTTTACACTTTTATACTTGTACCCTGCTGACTGAAATGAGTATTCACTGTTTTTTTAAGTCTTAAGAACTAGAGCATTAATTATTTTCTGCATTTGTAGATTTCATTATCAGAAAACACAATATGTAATGTCTGTTTAAAATTGTGTTTTATTTTTTATTAATGTAATAGGAGACACGTATAACTACTATAATTACTATTAATTAATACATTTGTGGAAATGTTACCTGCTAGGGTGTGAGGTATGTTCAGAAGAGACTCATGGACAAGCGGGTCATCGGATGAATTAATCATGAGAAGAGGAACATTAACCTGACAGGTGCAAGATAAATTACATAAGCATTATTGTTGTGCCATTTCAATTACTTGCAGTAATATGTAGAACTATTTAATTATGTATTTCACTTACATTGTGAATGTAATGTACACAGCTCTCCTTCTCATAGAAGTCTTTTAAAGAATTATGACCATGAAACTTCCTACGGAAAAATGAGTGGAGAGAGAGTTTTATATAGATATAAAAGGTACGTAATGTATAATTTAATTGAATTGTTTTTGTACAGTGCTTTTAACGATTGACATTGTTCCAAAGCAGCTTTACAGAAGCATAAAATCTGAATTTTACATTTATATAATTGTTATGGGCGGAAGCTGCGGGCAACAGTGGCAAGAAAAAACTCCCTGAGATGACAAGAGGAAGAAACCTTGAGAGGAACCAGACAATATGCCAATAATATGTCAGCAAAGGAGTTTTAATTATTTCAATCACCTTATTAATGTGTCCCTTTCACCTGTAATTAAATCGGCTTGAATCAAACTGTACCTCATAATGCAGTCATCAATCTGCGTGAGAGACGTAGCCATGTGGAGACACCTTAAATCTCCAACGTCCAGTTTACCAGACTGTGGTCCGAACAAGCTTTTTCTGCATGTAAACACATTTACATTCATTTTATACATGCTTAAAATCATATATAGTGTCTAGAACAGTTGCACTTAGCAGTTATTATACATCAGTTGAATTCTCACATTGTAGTAACAGCTTATTCTTGTAGGGCAAGACTTGTAGAGCAAATGCTAAACATAACCAAACACTAATACTCAACACATTTTGAAAATGTTCTGTTGTCTGAGAAAGACAAAGACACGTAGACACTGTTAGTTTCTTGAAATTCTAGCTTAAATTTGCTTGATGCTGTAAGCAAAACTTACATTTGTGTTTTCTCTGTAACATGATAAGGTGGGGGTTTTTTTTTGTCAAATTAACATAAAGAGAAAGAAAAAAGAGAGGGTCATGGGGAAAACTGTTTACAGTTAAGCTAGCTTGTTTCACAGATTTTGGACAGCATTAAATGTAACTGTAAACTTATAAAGAAGAAAAGAAATGTCTGTCTTTGATAAAGATTTAAATTGTATCTATATATTTATTTTATATTATTTTATATTATATTATATAAAGAATATTTATTTTTTATTCAATTTTAAACATTTAACAAATTTAAAACTTGTAAATGTTGCCAATTTGTTGTGGAATAAGAGGAATAAAACACTTAATAGAGTACTGTCCTAACAAAATAATTAGCTTTAATAACAGTAACTCTGGTCTCAGCATGCCCTTGTGTTTTATTCCCTATATATTAATGCTTACTTGTGTGACAGGATTATCTTTTTCATATTGGCAGCCATGAAGAAGTTATAAATTCGTCTAAATTGGTCCCACTGTAGAAATGTTTCATGGGCTCTGCAATAAAAAAGAAAGAAAAATAATTTAACATTAACTGAACCATAACTCAGATGAAAACAAGTCATATTGTATTCTTAAACAGAAAATAATGTGGAATTCACTATAAGAATAAACTGACCTCTGTGCACAATAACCCTGACATACACTGACACAGCACAGCACATTCTCCTGATTGGCTCGGTTCTCTCCCAGAAATTTACACACAATGTTGCCACCTAGGCTGAAGCCCACAACGATGAGCAAAGTCTGGGGGAATGTACGTTTGATGTAGCTCACCATGGCTGAAAACTCCCAGGTACAGCCTGTAGCACAGAAATAGAGTGGTGTATCCAAAAATGGGAATGACTTAGCTGTATAAAAATACCTAGAAATTGCTTCTCTGTGCGATAACTATATTTGGTAAAATAAATAAAGACTGCTAGTCCTATTACTAGAGTGTTACATCACTGCCTTCCCAAACACTTTGGACAGTGGAATTGCATCTAGCAAATAGCCAGACACTCATAAAAAAAAAGAATGCCAGTCCACCAACGTAATGATGAAATAGGTTTAAAAGCTTGCCAAACAGTTGTTTTCCACGGGAAGGTATGTCATTACACCAACACTGGTCTTACCATAGGTGAACATCCGTGGGGAGGTGAGTTCAATGTTTGGCAAGGCTCCCAAGTGGTTCAGCACAGCACATCTGTAGCCCTGCCTCTGGGAGTAATCCACAAAGGTACGGATATAATGTGTCTCACTGTGGTTACCGATCCCTGGGCAGATCACCATGGTTATGTCATCTGTGAGCATACAGCGCACAAGTAGTTAGCCATGTGCAGCACAGGTTCCCATTATGTTCTTCATTATTATTTTTTTTTTTATTTTAGTTTGTGAACTGTCATTTCGGAGTGCATCACTTATCTAACTGTGCCTGTAATGGGCTCGAAGAGGCAAAGACAGTTTTGAGTTAGCAGTGAATGGAGTCATACTATATAGTGTGGATACCACTGGTGGCAGTGTGATGATACAGAGAATGATTGCCAGGCACATGTTAGTATGCCAATAACATATGAACGCCACAGTGTTTAAGAAAAATTGGTTTCTGACTAAGGAATGTTTTAAAGCATTTGCTATTGAAACATAGCCAAGAACTTTCATGGAAATAGGCAGACATGGCAGACTGACAACCACTGAACCGGTTATTCACACTTAAATAGACACTTCCAGCATAATAACGTGTTGTGCCACAAGGGATGTATTGTGCCAAAACGTGACAGTGAATTTTCACCACAGTCCCTGAATCTCAAACCTATTATGTATCTCTGGAATGAAGTAGAAAGGTTTATTCACAGCTACACTGAGTGCACAGCTTTTTAACATGTTACTCAATTGCCATACCTACCATACGCTTTTTTCCAGATGACTTACATTTGCATAGGCTCTTTTTGTCGGAAAATGTCGGAAGGCAAGGATTAGTGTGTACCGAAAGGCACAGTAAACACTAATATAACCTCTGAATTTTAAAGAATTTTAAAGCTGTCTCTAATTGACCCAAGGCCAAGTGTATCCGGTAGACCTGCTAATCTACCAGAACATTGTCTGGTATGTATTTCATACTGTTTAAATAAATAAACTTACCGCCTGTTACATGATCACCAAGAGGCTCAAAAAGGTCAAACGTGGCTGTAGCTCCGTCATGCATTGGAAGAAACAAGCGCATACCACAGGGCTGAGGAGAGTACACCCGGCCCATCTTTCCATACAGCACAGTTTGGAAATGTCCACTCTTACCCCACAGTAATAGTGGAACGTACCTGAAAACACATACATATATTATTGTACATGTAAGTTGTATCAGAATATAGGCTAGTTGCCTAAAGATTGGCTAAAGTCTATAGGTTTGATTTAATCAGATATCTTTTCCTAACCCTGACTAGTTCCTGACCTAAACTATCAATAGTGGCTTAAGTGGTTCAGTTGCTCAAAAGTATGAACTAAACATCAAAGGATCAACTATGTCATTATCTTATCTGCTTAGTCAGTCAGGGTCGGGGTTTGCCCAGAGACCACTTGGCACAAGGCAGAAATACCCCCTGGACAAGGCTAAATTCATTACTGGGTACCACATACTAACACACATCCATTCACTCACACCTAGGGTCAATTAAGCATATCTAGTTAGCTTTCCATATGTGTTTTTTTTGGGTGGAGTGGGGGGTGGGGGGTGTAAGGTGGAGCACCCGGCGAAAACACACATGGACACAAGGGAGAAGGATCAACTATGTCTTGGATAAATATAAGCAATGCACATGAAGACTTACTCTTTGGTTAGAAGAGTGCAAGACTTGAGCAGGTAGTTATTAAAAGGTGTATTCCGACAGGTGATTTTAGGGGCCGCTGAAGGACTTGTCAGGTTGAGGCAGCGCACTATGATGTACAGTACTGTGGCAACTGCAGCTAGCTTCATGCCATCAAAGACGGCTGGCATCTCTGGTGTGAGGGTCTGGACATTGCGTTCCATGTGGACGTTCATGATGAAACCATTAATCCTGTGGATTATATTACATTTCTTTATTTGTTAGAACTTGTTAGCACTAAAAACTTTAAGGCTTTATATATATATATATATATATATATATATATATGCAATTGTTCTTCTCTGTAATAAAGTTCAGGAATATATCTTATAGTTGCAATTCAAATCCATTTCTCTAGACATCCTCTACTTTTCAGATTTATCTCTTATAAACCTTAATCGCAATCAACAAATCTATAAGTCATTGTAAAACTATTCTGTTTTGTTCTAACTGGATCACCAGGCTCTCAGCTGGTTAAGCTTGAGATATTCAGAAATGCATACATAAATAGATGTCTAGTAGACTAGTAGTTGCACAGTTCAGACAATGCCCAATGATCCCACATCTAAGTCTAAACATGTAGACATTTTAAGTGCTAGACATGTAAAATGATCAACATCTTTAAAGACAACATGGAATAAAGTACCTGAATGAAACCAGTATGCACCGTTTAGAGATCTCTTGAGCCAGTAAAGTCCTGTTCAAACTTTAACCACAGGATGCCTGCTGCGTCTTCACTAATGCAAGACCAAACATAATACTAACATACTGCTTGACTGGAGAAAGGCATCCTTGCTGTTACCTAGTAACTGCCTGGTGTCTCTGATTGGACCAGAGCAACTAGTAGGTCTTTTCAGTGATTGGCTGAAGCCGCATAGGGCATTCTACCTGCTCAGGTAAGTGCTGCAGGTTACAGGTGGCAAATGATGACGTCCAGATAGGGTATTATACAATCACTAGGCAGATTAATGAAGAAGACACAGGTATCCATCTTATACTTACATTTATATATCCACTATATAGATGCAGTTGGCAGTTTTACAGTTCCTGCCCATTTGTTGCTATGCACATTATTTTTTCTACCTCTATCAATGAAAAAGAGGC
>JAOVVF010000036.1:12837727-12855970 GCA_028565595.1 Duopalatinus emarginatus | reverse complement strand
AGTTGGCAGTTTTACAGTTCCTGCCCATTTGTTGCTATGCACATTATTTTTTCTACCTCTATCAATGAAAAAGAGGCACTTCTCATTAATTACTGCAGCATGCATTAAAGCATAGTGACCACAAGGTGGAGACAAAGAGCTAAAATTACTCCACCTTTATTGCGAACAGTCCACAAACGTTCCTCATGATGTTGGTTTATTCATCACTTAAAAATAAAACCTACATTAGAAGGTTATGTGTAAATAATCTAATTAAAGTGTAAAAATCAACCCAACGTTATCTTATTCATCATAACAATCCATGACTTTTCCATTCCAGGATAACACCTGGAAAAGTCTGTTCAGGCTTAGATGGTTAATACACCAGATCCAGCCCCAGGATTTTCTCCTAGCCAGTATCCATTATATTATTAGAGATAAAGAGGCTCCGTTGGAGGACAATCAGACTCACTTTATATTCAACCAAATCAAGTGAGATTGGCTAAATTGAATGAGGACGGCCATTTAAAAGACTCTCAGCCAGAGAGCCTGGAGTGACATTAATGACCTATTTTTTATTACGGAACAAATTTCATTATGCGCTAAATTGTAGTGCAGTCGTGCATGCACATCATGTTTCTCCTTGTCTTGAGTGGAGCGCACAAATGATGTGATTCTACTGCTTTATGCTGCTAAATATAGCCCATTGCAGCCGGTGCCACAGACCAAGGATGCTGATACACTAACATTAAAGTCCATTAACTAAAAGTCACATATTTACATGTTCATTAGTGCAAACAAATTATTAATCAAACAGGATTTTGCCACTCAGCTTCTTACCCAGACAATAAGAATTAATTATAGCTATTTATAGCTGAATTGCGCTTAGGCGCTTAAATGTTTAGAAAAATGATCCAAAATCACAATTAAAGTGAACTACTCATTCTGACCACTATACAGTGGAACTGACCTCTGCGTTTGACCCGTCATTCACACTAGTAAACATACACCTGGGGCAGTGAGCAGACATGCCCAGAGCGGCGGGTCGCCCCTATCTGCACCACCCGGGGAGCAGTTAGGGGTTAGATGCCTTGCTCAAGGGCACTTCAGTCAAGTCTTGTCGGATGCAGGGCTGGAGCCCACCCCAGAACCCGGTAAATACTTAAAAACAAATAAACAAATAAAAATTATATATAAATATTTATGATTACAAAATAAGTAGACTGCACATTGTCTGAACTACTGGTACTATAGTTATCCTCATGTCACTTTCTCTGTGCAATATCTAGAATCTATTTGTCAGATTATTATTATTATTATTATTATTATTATTATTATTATTATTATTATTATTATTATGTCATTTCACTGCATGTTGTACCGTGTATGACTATGCACGTGACAAATAAAACTTTGAATCTTATTATTATTATTATTATTATTATTATTATTATTGCTGTTGATGTTTTTGTTGCTGCTTTTGTTGCATCATCATCACCATCATCATTATTATTTTATTATTGTTGTTGTTGTTGTTGTTGTTACATATTTTAACAATTACTTGGACTGTTTTCCTTATTCTCTTATATCAGTCTAACTGTATGCATTGTGCTGCTGTAACTCCGCAGAGCTATTTTTCGAATGGACACACCCACGTGGGCGTGGTTACAATTTTAGAACAGGGCGTGATTGGCTAAAAGGACAAGCACACGTGCGGAGCGCAAAAAAAAAAAAACACCGCGGCCTGCCCCCTCGCGCTTTTTAATCTGGAGCGCTGGCGTAACGATACTGAGCGTCACGTCGACAAGCAAAGCGACACACTGGAGAGTTAAGAGGGGATATATGCAGAACCATGAGAACTTATCCCACATTCAGACTTTCTTTAACACTTTTTACCGCCTGCATTCTTTCTGTTTCTTTCTCTGCAGTGAGAGGTGAGTGAGTGTGTGTGTGTGTGTGTGTTTTATTATTGTGTGAATTAGAGAGCATGGGAGAGGTGTAGAAGGAGTGGAGAGTGTAAACAGCCTAGAGACACACTGAATCGTGGTGTGAGTGGTTGTCATGTCCATTTTGGGGAAAAAGCCTGTTAAACACATGTGTGTGTGTTTGGGACGCACGTGCAAGCATGGGTTTATTATTCAGTGATCTTCACATTACTTTGTGCCATTTGTGTTCTTCACACCCTGCCAGAAATATTTCAAGTGGGACAGACACTTTACTAAAGTATCAGTAACTTAAGACAAAGCAAGTCCTCTTTTATTTAATCAGGAATATTATAAATCTCAAATCAAACAGTCCTGTCCCTGGTCCTACATCTATTTGTCTGCACTGTGTATTTTAAATAAACTACATTATCTGTTCAGGCATTCTCATGACTCTCAGGGAGAAAAAGTGTCCTTTATTGTGTAAGCTCATCCATGGACATGGTGTCCCTGATCCAGGGCTGTGCATGTGTGTGGATGTCTTTAATGTTTGGAATGAGGAATCCACTGTCCTGATTGCCACAGGGGTAGAAATGACCTGGAGGCATAGAGGACCATCAGAAACTCTTTGGGCTATTATGTCTTTATTTGGTGTTGGTCTCATTTACGTCCACATGGATCGTGATCCAGTTGCATTTTTGTAACTCGGTCAGTTTTGTTCACTTCTCGTTAGGATTGCCTTGTAATGTTTTCACAAAATAGTTTTTTTTATTTTTTTCCATTTTCGTCAGCATTGACTGAGATCATCCATTTGGAAGGAGTTTGTGTTTCTTGTGGAAATGCCGTTATGCCTGAGGCCATGGCTTGGCTTAAAATTGTAGGTGTGGTTCGGAGACCAAAACACTGAGTCATTTCCAGTGGCGGTGGCCATCAAAATATGTAGTGGAGCTCAGCAAAGCCTGGACACTTCCTACCACTAATGACCAGTGCAGCAGAGCTTGCGTGTCCTTGATTCGAGCGTGGGCTGACTCGCCTTGCAGATTTGGAGTTTTGCTGGCTCTTACAGCTGCATCTGGGTCTTGACTTAAAAAGATGTCTTTGCAAGTGATGCACTTGGAAATTTCTTTGTTTGTTTTGGTCTTTGTTTTATTTTTTTCCCAAGCCCTTACATCTACGGCATTTAGAAGACACCGTTATAAAGAATGACTTACATTTACTTCATTTATACTGCCGAGTTGTACTGCCCACTCTTCACACGTGTGGTGAGAGAAGTGCCACTATCCTCCATGCTGCTGTGTTGTGTGCCATGGCAGGTTGTGTGTTTTCTAGCCTCCCTTTTTTTTTGCACATAGTTAAGGCAGGCAAAACAAACACAAAACCTCTCCATTTAGTCAAGAGAGTCAAGTCTAAATATAAACCCTGAGACCACACAGCTATTCGCACCTCTCTTTTGCAGCCATTTCAAAACTGTTGCATGGCATTTGTCATCTGGCAGAGGGGTCTAGTCCTCAGGGGATACCCTCGTTTGTTCTGATAAATACTTCTCCAGCACTAAGTGTAATAAGCCCGTTTTCCTTCCTGATTAATTTTCTATAGTGCCTAATCGATGTTCCATATTTAGCTCCAGCAACATGGCATTTCTTTTTTGAACCCCTCTCTGTCTCTGTCTCTTGTCCCACTTTCCAATCTGCTGTACTAAATTTTTAAAAATCATTACTCCCATGTTCCAGATGCTTTACAAACTTCGACAGCGTTCTTATTCTGATCTTGTCCTAACGGGTCTCGTTAGGTCTGGTTATATCTGGTCTAGATAAGGTGGTACAGGAACGTGAGGTTATGTTATCACCTGTACACATGCTGCTTTAAGAACAGTTAGTATCTAAGTTTTTAGGTGCTCTGGTCTGTTTATCACAGCAGATAAATGCACTGCTCAGATGTCACAACTGAAGATTAGTTCTGTAGCCTTTATGTTTATTGCTTTGTGGCTTCGTCCGCTTGTTTCTGCATGGACACACTATGCTTCTAGTGTGTTGGTTGTAGGATATTCATTTTAGCCAGTCTGTTACGGAAGTGACGTCACGCTGAAATTGCCGTGAGATAATGGGTGATCAAGCAGAGGCAGTATACCATGGCATCTCAAGTTTGGTATGCATATGCAGCAATGCTTGTAATCAGTGCACAGTTCTTTCAATGCCAAAGCTGATCTTGGTATTCTCTTGATTTCTCAGTGTTCTCAACGTAAAATTTGAACGACAAGGCAAATGTTTGAACTGTTTGTGCTACTAAAACAGTTTTCCATTTCTGATCTGGTTCTTGCTTTTCATAATGTCCAACATGACAACAGTTCTGGTAACAACTCGAGGGTTGTGTTACCCCTCAACCGTCTTAAGGGCTCTTGAAGGCTGAACAGTTGTTTAGGACAAACAAAGCCCCCAGTTATTCCAGGGTAACTTGTTTCTTCACTGTGGACTTCACTGTAGCATGCCTTGCTATTTCCTGTCTCTACTCTTGGCATGTTGGCAGTGTGTTCGGAAGGGAGTGCTCATTCATTTTCAATGTGTCTGGCGTTTGTGCTGCGTTCCACAATCTGTTTTTGTTTTCTACCTGCTCCTAATGAGATGGTGGAAGGTTTTTCTGTTAGAAATTTCTGTTTGAAAGAGACATTTTTGTCCACTGACTGACATAAATTTCGTCTTTTGAGGCATATGTATACCCCATTGCAGAACAGCAAATTATGGATAAACTGGCAAAAAGGCTAGGAACTTCACAAATTGTGTCCGGTAGCAGATGTGAATCACAGACAGTCTAAATATCTGTAAAAAAAAAAAAACCAAGAGGCAATAATATTAAACATCTAATTGTTTACTTTGATGGCTGTATTTTTCATGGCTTTTCCATCTGGTCTAGTGATATTATGAGTCATATAGCGTGAGAGGGTTTGATACCATAATTATTCTTCAGCGCAGTGAGAACATATTACTCATCATCTGGTCTTGTGTCGCTGATCTTTACAGAAGCCACTTTTGTCCCATTCCGCACGAGAGAAAGGAACACACCTGTTGAAGTCATATGTGTGAGCTTGCCTTTACTTGTATCCCATAACGAAAGTGGCTGGCCGTGTGTTGCAGTTCAGGTGAAAAGGAAATCCTTTATTTCTCGCTTGACTGATTAGTCCAGCTAATGACATGCCGACCAAATGTTCCATCAGATCAAGCCAATCCTACAGCTGATACGTTTTCTGTGATGCACTGATGCTTGTCACTTTAAATGGCAAATGAAGATTGGGTATTCAGTAAGGGAAGTAAATGAATGGGGAGAATTACATACTCAGGATGAGGAAGCTGTGCCTAGAATCATTGATTAAAATATTTAATTATGTAATGGTTGTAATTACTAGGCTAATTTTTTTTTTTTATCCAGACGTTTATTTCCTCAGACCTTCAACGTTGCATAAGGTTTCCTGTGTTAACTGTAAAATGTTAATTATTGAAAAAAGGAATGAATGAGTGAACGAACACATGAATGAATGTCATGTGTTGAGCTTAAACCAAGTTAAACAGTTTCAGTTAAAGGAGGAATGGCATTTGCCTGCTTTTGTGCTGCTATAATTGTGAATTATAACCAACATTACACCCTTCCTACTGTGCTTCCAGCAGGAGTTCTATGAAAACTATTGTTTCCAGGTCATTATTTTTATCAGAGAGTCTGTTCTGGAAGTCAGAGGAGGTTTTCTTGCCCATTTGTAGATCATTTTTGTGATCATACTGCCCTTTTCAGGGTATCATTTATCAGTAGTGTGTTGTCTGTGGAGTCAGGGGCGAGGAATACATCCTTAGCTGTTGAGTCTTGCAATGACTCAAAGAAACAAGCAAAACATTTGATTAATGATTATGTCCAAGGCATGGTCTTTGACAGATAATAACCTCCAATCAATGTTATAAGCCTGTGGCGCAATGAGAAATTGGGGTGAACTATAAACAACAACTGGAATTAAGCCTCCAATTATTTACAGATTCTGACAATTTAGGATGCATGTTACTTTGAATAGGGTCTGTGGATCAAGTGTTGGTCTTTGGGTGTGTGCCTAGGCAGGGCAGGAAGTTATTCACAGATATTTCGCTTTCATGGTGGATTTGTGTGAATGTAGGTTCTACATTATGGAGTCTAAATATACTCAGCCATCATTTAATGGGAAAGATAAAGCTTTTTAGAGTCTGAGAGTCTGTGGATCTGTTTTCACTTAATTGTAATAATAATATCAGATACGCTTCCGGATTTTTCTCAAAGCATAAAATGGCAAGGAATATAATTTAAATTTTTTTCTGGCAGAGGAAAAAGCATCTTTTTATATTTTGTTTGTCTCTAATAAACATGCCTAGACACTGACTAAACAGCTGACCAGTGGCCACAATAGCGTGGCCTTTGTGGAAGCGTCTAATACTCTGTCAGCACTCATGGCAACCAAACCCACACACATCATTCTTGTTCCAGACATTGGTGTACATTGTGATGACAAGTGTTGATTTTGCTTCTCTTTTCCTGGTAAACAGAAAGTGCTCAGCCCTTGGTTAGTGTTAATTACCATGTAAACAGTTGCTCATTACCACAATATAGTGATGACATGTGTATGTGGCTCTGGAAAAACCTATCGGAAAACCCTGCCCCAGATTGAGTTTCCTACCAGGCATATACCTTATGAAAACATATTTAACCAAAGTTATAAAAAAATAAGCATTGTATTATCATTAAATATTTCCCACTTCACCAATGTTGGCTTAAGCAGAAAGCAGTCATGTGAAGAGACTGTGATAAGGCTCATGTTTCAGTGCCGTTAGTGACTTTAGATATAATTAATAATAATTATTTCATAATTAAGATGTCCCATTATTAACTTGGAGTTCTTTAAGGCAGAATTGTTGTTTTTCCATAAATAGACTAGGGTCCAAGTAACCATGCATGTGAGAGGATAACGTGACACAAGTTACTCTCATTGTACATTTTTGAAGTCATTTAGGGTCACCATGTGAGTCTGAGCAGAGGAGATGGGAGGCAGTAAAGGGGCAGTAGATACAAAAATGTTTAAAGATGGCTGAAGAAGTCAATCATCCAATCAAACTTTTCTTTATTACCAGATAACTCCAATAAAACAACTGGAAAATGATCAGGCTAAATATTCAAGTCATCTAAACTTAACCTTAGAAATTACAGACCATTGTTCCTAAAAATATTTTATAGTGATGTAACTTCGAGTTACTCTCCAAAGTGCTTAAAGTGCTCTCCATTAAGTAACATGGGGATGAGTGGATTAGGATTAAGTGTTGTACAGCACCAGGCCAAACCTATGTGAATGAATGCAGGACACGAATGAGTGTAACTTGTCAGAAAGGATGCACACGTTGTGATCACCTGTATGAGACATACCAGAGGTCTCATGAAATTTTACCGGTTTTGGAGTTAAGGGTTTTCCCAGGTCACGTTCCACTATTACTTAAAAAAAGTTCACCTGGGGAAATGAGTAAACAGAACTGAAAGAGTCTTTTTATTTTCTCTTCCTAGGTGATTCCTGTAAGGTGAATGTGTGTCAGAATGGCGGTACATGTGTGACCACAGCAGAGAAAGATTCCTTTATCTGTATCTGCGAAGACGGCTTTACAGGAGACACCTGCAACGAGACAGAAACTGGTAGTGTGTTTAACACCTGCATACTGTAACGAGTGTTAGATCCATATCAGCAGACTTGTATTCATTTTAAAGCCTGATGTTGGACTATCTGTTTTACAATATGTTTTGACCTACGCCTACAGGACCTTGTCATCCTAACCCCTGCAAAAACGATGGCGTCTGTGAGCTGCAGAGAGGAGACATGTTCGGTGGATATTTGTGCAAGTGTCCGAAAGGCTTTGAAGGCACCAACTGTGAAAACAGTAAGCATCCTTTTCCAGCCTAAACATCTTTACATACCATAAGGAAAACCATAACATAGTGACACAGTCTGAGATTCAGTGCAGATAACTAGAAGTATGGTGGTTATAATGCAACCAGCATAGCCTTCTTATCAGTGTAAGCAAATATTTGTAGAAAAGCAAGGACATCGAATCAGATGCAGCTGATGCAGATGAGATGTTGACTGATTAACAGTGAAATCCTGACACATGTGTTCGGCCCAGTGGGCCTCGGGATATTCCGGTAAATGGTAAACCCTCAGCAGTAGCTGTTCAGTAGTTTGTTCCAGTTCTTACTGTTGGTTTTGTTTGCCGGTGTAGGGGCAGGATGGGGGCAAACTGATCTGCTACCATCAGCAGGAATAAGCCCAGCTTGCAAACTGGATTCCCACAGCAGTGTGGCCTGAAATGCACTCAGATAAAGCTACAGATGCTATGTAGAGATGCATAGTATAAAAGCTTATCTTATAGTTAACTGCTGCCAAAAGCTGAATTGTGCACTCAGTAAAAACATTTAGTACAAGTGTGTTCCTTTATTCAAAATTAAGTAGCTGAACAGTAAGATGACTGCAGTTTTGCCTCACAGACCTTTCACAAATTTGACCAAGTTTATAGCTGCTACATCTAACAGAAACTAAATTGTTTTATAGACATTCCTCAACAGTGAATGTAATTACAAACCGCTAAAAAGTATGAAATGTTTGAAAATTAATGCATTTATAATACTTACTTGCACATTGCTGAAGTGGCAGAAAAATTAGTACACTAGTCCCCCATACGGGGGACACTAAACTTCCTGCACAACGGTCCACAATTCCGTTGTATTACCAGATGTTCGATTTCTTTGTTCTGTTATGAATGGCATCCCAAATGTGTTTGATAATGTTGAGATATGGTGGCCAAGATGGGAATGGCCAAACCCCAAACTCAGACGAGTGTTCCTCTAAGCATAATTTGGCGTCTCGAGACGTGCATGATGATTGTCCTGTTAGAAGAGGCCAAACCCATTAGAATGAATGCAGGACATGATCTGGAGAAATAGAAAGGAGGCACACATTGCGTTCACCTGAGATGTTTGTATATGTACCAGGTGTCCCATGGAATGCTAGCTAAACAAACCTCATGTCATTATGGAGCCACCACCAACCTACGTGTTTTGCATTGACTCATCTGCACCAGGTATTTTGGCACTTCAGTGTATAAGAGTAAGACATCATGGTGCTGTTATAGGAAAATAACAAACATTGGAATATTGTTACAGTCATTGATCCTGCCATTTTTTCTATAACAGCACTTCATGTCATGTTTTATTACTTTTTTATTGCAGATATTCACTTTAATTTAATATTTTAAATAAATATTCTCCCTAAGAAGAACCCATTCCGATAGAAAAGATAAAACTAGAAATGCTGTCTTAATTAAAGGTGTTGCTTGCACTTATATTTAACACAAAATTATTAAATTAATAGCATAAGCTTGTTAACATCTCCAACACTGATGATGGAAAAGTGACCTATCATGTCAATTTGTTTCTAGTCTCCAGCTGGCAGTGTCAATTATAATGATTTGACTGAGCTTCGTTAAGTGTGTGTGTGTGTGGGTGTAAACAACAAGCCTCATCTTTATACTGTAGTTACCGTCTGTAGTTGAAGATCAAGTAGGCTGGTGCTCTTCATGGAGAATATTTAGAAGCAACAGAAAAAGCATCTGTTATCTTCATTTGAAGATAAAACAAGACTGAGCGATTCTTTGGCAGAAAACAAAGCATCGTTTTAAACTGATTCCCAATTGATGGATCAGGTTTAGCAATGAAAAAACACACTAGATCCTAATTTATAAATAATATTAAAATGCCCAATTTATAATAAAGTCTCAACCGAGCTATTAAAAGCTTAGTATCTATGGAAGATATGTACATTTATTATTATTATTATTATTATTATTATTATTATAATACGTCTATGCTTGTTTAAGTAAATTTTGTGTCAAATTGTAAAGCAGAAGTAGAAAACCTTTAATATACACCAAAGTGCCAGAAAAACTACTACAGACACGCCTATTCAAATTCAATAGGCTGGTATTCACTCTATAGTGGTATGGATTTTGTTTAGCTGGTATTTCATGGGCACTCTGATACGTCTACAAACGTCTCTCACAGGTGAACGCTATGTATGCCTCCTATCTGACGAGTCTCACCCTTTCATGTCTTTATTCATTCTGATGGGTTTGGCCTCTTCTAACAGGACGATGCGCCACCACACACGTCTAGAGATGCCAAATTATGGTTAAAGGAACAGAATTTCATGCACAGAAATCTTTCACTTTGGAGTACAACAGAATTGTGGACTGTTCTGCAGGAAGTAGTGTTTATTGCCTGAAGTATATTTCCGCAAGGTTGTGGAGTGGCCTACCAAGCATGCCTTGTGGGGAGCCTACCAAGTATTAGACTGGTGTACCAGTTTTTCTGTAGTAGTAGGATGTAAAAAAAAAAAAAAAAAAAAAAAAGGATTTTATTGAAAAAAATGTTGCTTCTTTTATTACTTGCATTACATTAACATTTTTGTTCTTCTTGTTTTTCCATCACTACTGACTTGCTGATGTATCAGTTTTCACGGCTGAGTGGACCACCACCATAAATGGCTGTTGGTCAGCTAGACTTTTTAAAGTGGCAAATTCTTTGATAATGACTCACTGATCTGTGGCTTTTGTACACATGCCAATCCCGCAGTATATACGGTTTATAAATTTTGCACTCGCAAGTATAAGATTAACATACACAAGTGTGATGATCTCGGTTTTAATGGCATGCATTTTAAGACTAAAAGCATACGTACACTCGCGAACCACTTGTATACTTTAAAGACAAACTTATTTCCAGCACAAAGCCATATACATGTCTGTGCCACACACACACACACACACGGTTGTCCAGCCAACAGGGAAAGGCCTACTGCGTATCACACCCACGCCATCACACGCTCTCCTTGTTGCTGGGGTAAAATGGAGTTGGAGGCGGAAGAGTGAATTAAGTCAACTCTGACACTGTCACAGTCTTTCCTCTTGGCTGATAGGATTGTTATACTGCTGGTGTGAAATTACCCTGAAAGCTCAGCGAGAGACCATGAAATCGGTGTCAAAAGCTTTTATACGGTGAAGTATTAGCCACATTACCTCACCTAAAATAGAATGAAACCTGTTGTAGAGTTTCACCAAAGCATTAAACCACTTTTTGTAATCCGCGTGTGTCTGTGTAAGCAACTGAAGATACAATGGGATAGAAATTTTGATTCTGAGTACAAATAGTCTATACTTTGGCATCTACAAGTTCTTCACCAGGACTGTCGTGTGGCTGTGTGACTGGACCCCATGACTGAGATAATCTTACGTTCTGCTGTGCTCGGTCTCTGTTTGAGAAACTTGGTCTCTCAGATTCTCTTGGAATGTTTACTTTGTCTTTGCTCTGTCTTTCCAGCTTCTCTCTTCACCTCTTCTCTTCCGTTTCTGGAAGTGCCTTGCTAAGATCTCGAGCACCGAACCAGGAGCCAGCCTTAAATTTTAATAGGCGAACAGAAAGTTCTGTGTGATGATTTACAACACATTTGCTCTTGGCATGTTGCCAGTTTTAGAAATGAAGCATTCGTGGAGCATCCAAAGATTTGCTGCAGATGTTTGTCATTCTGTTAGCCTATTGTTCCTTGTAACGCACATCCCAAAGAGGCAAGGCCAGACTGTTTAATTTTATTGTGTTTTTGTGTATGCATGATTGGCACAAACCCTTCATCTTCATCAAGTTTGCTGTTCAGTTAGACTGTTCTTTGAAAAACCACTCTTTTCCTTATCGCGTGCGGAAGCCTGCTGGTCTCGTATCGATTGGGGTCAAAGTGCATTATGAGCTCAGGATCAGCTTTCGCTTTATGCCTCGTCCAGCATTTCCTATTGATGTTCACTGAAATGGTTCACTCACCTCCCACACCAGTGTGTTAAATTCCCTGCTCCTGTGAAGCAGCTGTTCTGTAACTGTATCATGGCTGTAAGCTGTGTGTTAGACCTCTGAGGATGGTTCATGTTCTTTGACTTTATTTCTATGATCATGAATGTACTAGTTCATGCTTTTTTAAAAAAAAAAAATTGTGCTGAATAAACAGGACGGTCTTTCAAATGGCTAAATCTCCTGGCACAGATTCAGCCACGGTTTCTTAGATAATATTGTAGCATGTATTATATATCAAGTAAAAAAAAAAATAATGTAATAAACCAGAGTCAGCAGGTAGGTAAGTGCTGAGTCTTTTTATTTGTGACCGTCCAAAAAGCATGATCCAAATTCATAGCTGGGCTCAAAACACAGGTGGTCACACATTCAGCAGAGATAAATCCATAATCCAAAAAATGGGCAGAGGTCAAAACCAGGAAAGCAAGAAAGTAAGTAAACTAGAGGTCATTGAAAAGCTGAGAATAAACAGCTACTGTTCAGGATGTTATGATTGTTAATGATTCTCCAAGTGTTGAATTAGTTTTATGAGCTATTCAAGGAATACAGTGTGTGTTTCTGAAATCTCACTGTAACCATAATGTTGGAAATATTGCTGAGAAACTGCAGTGTCGTGCGTGTGTGTTCATGCAGGTTTGCGTGTGACCATGTGCGTGCAATGTGCCGGGTTTGTATTTACAGACAGGACCTGAAACTTTGGTTTCATTTCATTTTCTAAGTGGATTATTAGGGCCTTTAGAAACTGTAAATGTTTCGGTTTTAACCTCAGAGTTTGACTGTCTTTCAGCTTGCTCTGTTTTGGCTCCAATAGCGTGTGTGTGTGTGTGACCAGACATACACTCCATCTGTGCACTTGGTCAAAATTCTTTGATTTTCTCCCTTTTTTATCGTTGCAGTATAGTGACGAGGCTGTCAGTAATGTGTGATTTTTACAGTAGCTGGTTGTGTTGTGTGAATTATGGTGAGCTGCACTGCTTTTGTGTACAGTTATCCCTAAATTCTATGCACCAGTGATCAGTTCAGGAGGAATTTACTAAATAAAATAATGTGTGATCTATATACTGATCAGCCATATCATTTAAACCGCCGGCCTAAACTTCCCCCAAAGAAGTTCGGGTATGTGGCACCAAGACGTTAACAACAGCTCCTTCTGTGGCTCTTCTGTGGGCTAGCCATCGCCCCGCACACACACCAGTGAGGCTTTTTGTAGGTACTAACATACAAAAACCTACTAACCACAAGACCTGATCTATTGGAGATGCCTCAACGTAATCACCTAGACATCACAATGTGGCCTCATATCCTTACACTTCCCCATTTTTCCGGTTTCCAGTGCATAAACTTCAAGAACTGAATGTATCTCACCCCTTGACAGCTGCTGTTGTAATGAGATTCTAATGTAAAGGTGGTTTTAATGGTGTTACGGATTGATGCATAATTAATGGTATATTGAATGTGGTTTTGGATGCATGCAAGACTGTAATAGAAGCAGTGGTGGCATTCAGAATTTGTCATTTACTAATCTTGCCCATATTGATAGTTTCTCAAATAAGGATTCAAATTACATACTAAAAATAGGGAAGTCATTTACATTTTTCTGTAAAATAAACAGATCTGGTTGTCTTCTTTCCTCCTGTAGTCGAGCTCAAGTACTCCGCAGTCTGTCCCGTCAGTATTCCTCAGAATTTAGACACCAGTATTGGTCACTCAAAATCATAAGTATGAATGTTTAATGTGTGTAGATGTGTGTGGTCCAGAGTTAGACCTGGAGGCTCTCTGCTGCTCAGTTGCGTTTGATTTATATATATTGCTTTTAACACTAGACACTGTCACATTGACACAGCTTCACAGAAATCCAGCTGTAGATTTAGATCCCTACTGAGCAAGCCACTAGCAACAGACTTAACTTAAAGGGAAACCCATTTTCTTCTGGGTGACACCACAAGTTGATTAAGAAGGCCACAGTTAAGAGCTTTCACAATGGGATAATTGTAATCTGAGTTTAAGCACTGTCTATAAGTTTAAGTTGCCATGGTAGTTAAAACTTCCGTTATTAGTATTTATAATCAATACAGACGCTCTTATGGTGATGTACGATCACTAAGCACTACAGAGGACCAAGCGCATAAGCTGAGTAGAAATTCTAACTATATTGATTTTTTGAGATGGATGGATTTTACAATCTCCGGAATGGATCATGCACATGCATTTCTGATGACAAGAGTGCCATCTGTAGCTCAACTGTAGAAATGCATCTAATCATGGACCTTAACAAATATTGACTATAATCATGTGAAGATATAATGAGACGTGGTGTATGATCTTTTCTTTACAGATGTGAACGACTGTTCTGCTCAGCCATGCCAGAATGGGGGTTTGTGTCAAGATCTTGATGGAGATTTCTACTGCAAATGTCCCTCTCCTTATGTTGGGAAGCACTGCCAACTGCGTAAGCTGACGATCTGTCACATTGTTTGAACATGAATTGTATTGTGTTTCTAATATTATTCAGTACTCCAAATGAATTCCGAATAAGACTGTATTATGAGTATTATCAGCCCTAGTTTTTGATGACTTCATCGTCCATCCATGTCAGTGTATGTAAGTGCATGTGTCCCCAGGAACATGATCCTCACACTGTTAGTCCATCTGTCTGCTTCACTGTTCGTCTCCTACATGTGTGGATAGGTTGTTAATGTGTCATTTTGTTTTGCAGGCTGTATCTCTTTGCTGGGTATGGAGGGCGGTGGCATTGCCGAGTCTCAGATCACCGCCTCCTCTGTGTATTATGGCATTTTGGGATTACAGCGCTGGGGGCCTGAGCTGGCCCGCCTCAACAACAAAGGCCTGGTGAATGCATGGACCTCAGCGACACATGACAGGAACCCTTGGATTGAGGTGCAAATGTCTGGCTTTTTAAATGAGACTTGGATTATGTAAACAAGACCTTTGTTTGCTATAAATTTCTATCAGCAGTTTTTAGCAATTCTGATGTGCTTTGTATTGATAATTACGGCAAAGTGCCAGAAAAACTGGTAGCATAAAAAAAACTGGTACCAGGAGTGTAGAACTGCAGAATTTGGTTGGTGTGTCATGGTAGTAAATAGGTAATGTACAAATAGTTTTAAAGACAATATATAATACAACAATACAAACAATGTGCAGACATTGTACATAAAGTGCAAGAGGTGTTGTAGTGCAAACAGCAATGTGCAACATGGTGGGGAATTAATTTGTAAATGTTGATGATCAGTGATTTATTATTGTGATGTATTAGGAAAGATTTTGCATAGGTAGTTTTTGTGTACATGGATCTTTAGCGCCTGCCATGAGGGAGGAGTTGAAAAATTTTGGGTACAGTATGTGAGGAATGTGTAATGATTTTTCTCTGTCTGTTTCCTGGTTCTCAAAGTGTATATGTCCTGGACACTGGGCAGGGGATCACCAGTGATCTTGGCTGTCCTAACTGTTTTCTGCAGTCTGTTCCTGTGTTGTTTTTTGGCTGCTCTTTATAGTGATGGCACTAACTAAACAGGGAAAAATCACCTCGTAAGCACAAGCAAGCACAACAATCGTTAAATCTTAGTTATTCAGCTCATCCTTTGTATCTTTACCAAGCACAGTCTAACTCTGACTTCTGTAATAGGGTGCCATTTCTTTTGTCAGAATTGAACGACTTGTCTTATTTACTTTATAATCAGGATATGTTTCACAAGCATACATCTGGGCAGATTGTGAATGGACCGAATGTGAATAAGTGTGCTCTTTGCACTGTACTTTATACAGGTTCCTAGGGGTGCAAAGACATCACCACTCCTTTCGTTTGTTCGCTATTATGTCCAAAATGAATTTCTAGAAACATTATTTGGGTGCTGCTATTTCCAGCCTAGACCTTTTATTACTATTTTTTAAATGTGTTACTCAACTCACTAGTTCTCAGGTCAGTGTCATATCTTTGGCAATGCTAACAGAAACTCTGGTACTTTTCCACTCTGTCTCTCTGCCAGATAGCTGTTAATATCTGCCTAGTATTAGAGTGTGTTTTAATTTTCCCATCAATAGAAACAATTTTCTGATTAAATTCAGGAATATTATATTTCTTGTGTACATGCTCCTGTGAATGATTTATGAATACATACATTTATATCTACACCTTCCTAAAAATACTCGCTTATCTCATGTTTTTCAGTAAACACAAAAAATGTAACAAAAATTAAGTCACACACTTGACATAGGCTATTATATTTAAGGGGTGGAATCAATGATCTGATCAACTGAGGTGTGAAGGCGATGATGTGGAGATGATTTGGGCAAAAAAAAATATTTTTAGGCGATTATTTTATGACCGTGACAATATCCATCTGACTTCACAGCAAATGACTGTTATCTGTTTTTTGGTTGTGTGTTTCGTGCAGATCAACATGCAGAGGCTGATGCGTTTCACTGGTATCATCACTCAGGGTGCCAGTCGTGTTGGCACATCCGAGTTCATCAAACACTTCAAGGTGGCTTACAGTTCAGATGGACGTGTGTACACCATGTACAGAGGGAACGGTCAGAAGAAGGATGTGGTGAGCTAAACATGTCTACTCAAAGATGCTTTCAGAGGATCAACCAGATATGCCACACATCTCTAACCTGAATTTGATTTTCTTCTGGCAGATTTTTGCAGGAAACATGGACAATGACAGCACTAAGACCAATCTGTTCGAGCCACCCATAATTGCTCAGTACATCCGCATTTTACCCACAACGTGCCGCAAAGCCTGCACGCTGAGAATGGAGCTAGTGGGCTGCGAACTCAGCGGTACATTGAAACACAATACACTATACTTCTGCACTGTATGAAGTAAACATAATAGAGGTTTAACCACCCGAAGAAAATGTAAGGAAGTTGTTTAAATCATGGGAAATGTGGTATAATCCACTGAGAGGTCCAGTCTTCCAAAACAAGATTATACAATGTCAAATCCAAGCTGACATGAAAGCCTGCTTCCATATTTGTAACCGTGTGATTAAAGCCAAGAGGCTTTTTGGCCTGAGGAGCCAGTTCAAAAGCTGAGATGTTGCCCAGCCTGGGACTCTAGCCAGCTAATATTTCTATGAGCACAAAAATTGTCAGGCATTACATTTATTTAGAGAACATGGCTGAAATATTGGAGCAGAACTAACCTCTGGGTATAATAAATCACATCCTAGGATGTGAAGCACATTCCTGTATGGTTAATCAGAGCTGCTCATTTATTGCTAATTCCCATGGAATGGCAGCTAAACAAACCCCATATCGTTTGTTTTAGTTTTTCCTCATCCTTCCTCATGCTATCTTTCTTTTTCCTTGTTGTATTATTTTGCAGTAGCTATGTTTTCTTTCATACATGATTGAAAACTCAGACTGAGGACAAACCAAATAAAATTCCTATCTGTAAAGTGACATGAGTAATCCTTTTGAATTGAAGAATACTAATAGTCATGAATAATAATGTAGTCATGAATCATGATCAGGTCATGTCTGATTACTTTTCCTACTGGAATCTGCATGTGCATTCACAATGCTCTTTTTTAAAGCAGTCCACTATGAAAGCATGGTTTAAATAAAAATTGTGCAGTTGATGCTATAACTGGCAACAATATTTTTGAAAGACGTGCAGGATGTAAACTGACCTCAGTAGAAGTTGGTTCTGGAAATATTTCAGACATTTAGCAGGAATGTTGAACAGAGCACGTAGACTGGGCTTAGACATCCTCATTCCCTGTATCTGTGTACCTTTTTATTAGATTACATAGAATGTGCATAGACACAGAAAATTTCTACAGACTGCTCAGTTCGGGATACAATATAATATAAAATGATATTTATCATCTGCGATCAGAATGTATTCATTGAGATTGGTGAAATTTTTTTTTTGCATTTTAAAATTATTGTTTTTTGTTATTTTTTAAAAACACCACAGGTTGCTCAGAGCCACTCGGTTTCAAGTCACGGCTGATTGGAGACGCTCAGATCTCAAGCTCCAGCTCCTTTCGCACGTGGGGTATTGAGGCCTTCACCTGGCATCCACACTATGCTCGCCTGGACAAGCAGGGCAAGACTAATGCCTGGACTGCGGCCACCAATAGTAGATCGGAGTGGCTACAGGTAATAGTGGCACTTTGTGCACATAATTATAACCAGAAAGACATTACTAGAAACTCTACTAACCACCTGAGATGATTTCAGTGGAAAGAAAAGTGATAGCAATAAATAAAGGAGATGGGTTTATTTCTTTTAATTTTATGATTATAACTGACAACTAATGAAAACCCGAAATTCAGGATCTCAGAAAATTAGAATATGGTGAAGAGGATTGTGAAACAAAACCCATTCAAAAATGTGGGGGAGATTCACAAAGACTGGACTGCAGCTGGAGTCAGT
>JAOVVF010000036.1:12811414-12837533 GCA_028565595.1 Duopalatinus emarginatus | reverse complement strand
ATTAGTTGTCAGTTATAATCATCAAATTAAAAGAAATAAACACTTGAAATATATCAGTCTGTGTGTAATGAATGAGTTTCTCCACTAGTGAACGTTCACACTAGGGAGCAGTGAACACACTTGCCCAGAGCACGGAGCAGTTCGGGGTGTTAGACGTCTTACTCAAGGGCACGTCATGTATTGTCAGTACAGGGGATCGAAACTACTGGTCCCAGGACCCCTCTAACCTCCAGCTATGGCAGCCCGGTGTAAACACTGGATTTGCAGTACACCAGGACTTGTGCTTGCAATAGGTTTTGCTGTATAATTCAGACATAAGAAGCAAAGATGCACTTTACCTGACTGTGCATTTCAAACCTATTTCTATACGCCTAACCAGTATCAGTATCAGTATGTGTTTTAATAGTGGATAAAAGGATATTTTTGCTGTAGTGGTCTTGCCTTGTTGTTCTTGTTGTTTAATTGTTTTGTAATTTCATTAGGTGGACTTGCTAGCCCCTAAACGGATCACAGGAATCATCACTCAGGGAGCTAAAGACTTTGGAGCTGTGCAGTTTGTTTCAGCCTACAAAGTGGCTTACAGTGACAACGGCCGGAACTGGACTGTGGTAAAAGACGACAAAAAAAACACTGACAAGGTCAGACACTAATCTGTATTAGACCACTTTGTTTTCAAGATTTTCTGTATCTACGTGGCTGTGGGATAATGATCCTAGTCCTAAAAAAAATATAGCTGTTTTACCATGCATGTGAAACACTTACGGAGGAAAAGAAAATATGAAGTGTCATGTTTGCTGTCTATGCCATTTGGCTCTGTTCTGAGTAACCACCTGTTCTGTGGTGGACACCGACAAAAGCAGTAGTCAGATGCCTGCACACAGCCTTTACAAGTTACTGGGTTTCTTTTCCCCTGTATTTAATCGTTCTTCGTTCTACCTGCAGATCTTCCCTGGCAACAGTGATAACAATGTGCACAAAAAGAACGTGTTTGACCCGCCTTTCTACGCCCGATTTGTCCGCGTGATCCCGTGGGAGTGGCATGAGAGCATTACACTGCGAATGGAGCTGCTGGGCTGCGAGGATTAAATCGCCACCTCCTCGCTCTCTCCTTTAAATCCCTCCATCCCTCCATCCCTCCTTCCTGAGCCACTCAATGCACTGCCTCACTACCAGCACCAGAGTGCGCCAAAAACCACAAGAAGAAACACAACCCTAATAACAACAGCAGGGACTTGAGCTTACCAGCACTTCAGGGATGTCCCATTTAGAAAGACATAACCCCTACAATGTAAGGTCTGTTCAACTAACCAAACAGTGAGGGGTTTTTTTGCATGTTGAATACAACTGAAAACTGAACCACCACCACCACCCTCAAAAAAAAGTCACACTATTTATATATTTCTGGTGTAAAGTATTACACAAAGTAAATGTTTGTGCTCCTTTATCTAGGCAGATGTATAGACAGTGGCCCATTCTGAAGTAGGCTGAAATATATAGATTAAATATATTTAGTTTAAAGAGTTATTGTACAGAATAAATGTGCCACAAATAATTTTTTGTGTGTTTAGTTATTTTGTTATAAATTACTGGTTGTAGTTCATTAATTTTGTAAATGTTAAAATTTGTGAATAGTCCTAAACAAGATCACTGACCGTCACCATGACGTTTTTCCTTTTTTCTTTTTCTTTTTTTTCTTATGACTGTAAGACGTGGGTGGTTTTAATGACCAACATATTTCTGTGACAGAAAGCTTTATTTCTTAAGACTTTTTCTGGAAAAAAAAAAAAAACACTTTTATCCATATATTACTACATCGATATTGTAAAATATCCTAAACAAAAGATGTAATCAGTTGCTCAGTATTATTGTACATTAATACTTTGGCCCAACACTGCCACAGATTTTTCTCAGGTAGAGTTAAATCAATTGTAATGTGCTACTGATTTAAAAATCAAAAAACAAAAAGATCTTTCTAAAATGAACCTCCTGAATATTATAGCTTCATAATACCAAAGCAATTGACTTTGTTTAATATTAATTCAGTGAAGTGTGTCCTTGCTGCTTAGAATGTTCTTATATATTCAGTCCAATAAATTACGTATATCTAATATATTCAGTCATGCATCAGCAATATTTAAATTTGCAGTGGCTCGGCAGCATATATATATGCTTATTAAAATCAGGCCCCAATAAAGGGGTGGAAATCTAATTTTGCATGATTTCTACGGTTTGCACTGAAGCTCTGCCCTCCTCAATCTACATAATGCTCTCATGGTGTTGCGAAGTGACCCTCCTCCCCAACAACCCCTATAAATTATAAATTATGGGTTTGTGCAATATGATGTGAGCATTAATATTAATGGGACATGCTAAGAAAAAAAATCTCTATTTTTATTAGGTTTAAACATACTAGAGAATAAAAATAATGAACAATATTACGACTATTAAAAAGATTGTGCATTTAAAATGTGGGAAGCCTAAAGAAATCCAGAGTATTTAACCACCAATGTTAGCTTAAAATTATATCAGTGGTTTTCTACTTCACAATGAAAACTTTGTTAACCCTGTTCAATATGTTCTTTGTTCTGTCTTGTTTTCATTTAGTGTGTTTGTCACATATTGGGTCACATAGTAAGATTTGATGCAAATCTTCAGTGTATCTTAAAAACATTTCATGTTCTTAATAATAAAAAAAGAAATAAAGAGCTAAACTATATAATGCTATTCTTTGAATCCTCAATTACCATACATTGACCTTGGCACATAGTTGACTGAGCTTGAATTGGTCCCATGATGTGAATGTCAATTTTCCATTTTTTTCCCCCCTCAAGTCTCGGTCTGTGCTACCATTGCCTAAGCTGGTTGTGGAGAAGCCCGAACCAAAGAGGATATAAAGCTCTCTCTGTGTGGCATGATTTGCAAGAGAGCAAGTGTTCTTTTGTTCCTTATATGTTGATTAACTAGGTGCAGTATATAGAAGCCTTGTCCCAAGGTTGAAGCAGGAAGAATGGAGGTCCAAAGAATGTCAGGCAGGAAAATGTCAGTTTGAGCATGGCACCTCCAGGAAGGACCCATTCCTGGAATAACAACATTATCCTGAACCAACTATTGGGCAATAGTTTAGCTGGAAAAAACACTAAATATGTCTATGGAGGAAGTCATCCATTGTTTTTCATGGAAAAACTCACTTAGACGGACTATCCATATTTTGAAACAACTCTAACACTAGCCATAAATAACTTTTCTATATGTTGCTCCACTCCTGGAACCTGACCGTATTTTGTAATTTCATAAATAAACAATGTAATATGCACTCACTGACCACTTTATTAGAAATACGAATCAGTTAATCTTATGGCTGCAGTGCAATGCATAACATCATGAAGATGCATGTCAAGAGCTTTAATTATTTTTTAAATTAAATATCAGAGTGGGGAGAAATGTCATGACAAGCTGGTTTGAGAACAGATGAGAACAGTAGCCCTGCGTTCTTGTTCTTCAGCTGTGCACGCTATACTTTGTAAACTCTAGAAAGAGAAAATCCCAGATTAGCATTTTATGAAAAACTCAAAGCATCCTGTCTAGCACAACAACTATAAAGTCACAGCGATCACACTACTCCACATTCTAATGTATTATGTAAGCATTAATTGAAGTTCTTGACCTCTATTTGCATAATTTTTCTGCATTGTGCTATTGCCACCTAATTGACTGATTGAATAATTGCATGAATTCGGCGTAGCGCAGTTCTCATCATAATATCTCGGTACATAAAGGTCAAGGGTGGAAATCACTATTAAATGTGTGTGACCGTTGAGTGACCTCGGGTGGTACTGTCAGTGAAACCATCATTCTACTGTGATGGACATAACCATGAATTAGAAGGTGCAGCACAGTTCCCATCATAGTAGTCAGTAAGTGTAAATCACAAATGTACTGTAGATCATACATGGAGAAATCCTACATACTCTACCTACACACCACATCATCTTCCCGAACTAAAGAACAATCTGTCGGCACAAACCGACATTTTGGCAACAGGAATCTTACCACCTGCAATCAAACAAACCTTAGAAGGAAGTGTTTTACAGAGTAAATGAAAGATTGCAGTGGGGAAAGCAGGTCTGACCTTGTCATCACAGGCCAGTTTCTAAACCAACAAGCACTGAAGTTGATCCCAGTCAGGAAACAGGTCTCTGACAGAAGTGTAATTATTGTGAGAATACATGACTTTGCTGCCTTCCATCACTTTATATTACTTTTTGGCAACGTGAATTGCAAAATACAGTGTACACGACGTACTGAAGTTCCAAGGCCATTTGAACTACAAACCCCGTTTCCAGAAAAGCTTTCTACAAATGCAATAAAAAAAAAAAACTCTAAACTGTAATCCCCTGATCTCTTGAACTTTTATTTGACTGACAAACCTAATTGTATTTTGTAAATATAAAAAAAAACCAACAGAATAAAACGTAGGATATTAGGATGTAAAAAGTAGGATATTAAGTATATTAAAACTGTTCTTGAAGGTTCTGGTGAGGTCATCAAGTCCATCCTCCAACAGGCTTAGTTTTTGCTACCAAGGATGGTTTTTGGTAGGGTGTGTGAGACTATTGTCCTTCCATGGACAAGGTTATAGAGCACAGGATTGCAAAGTCTTTTAGGGAAGTCAGGGAAAATCTCGGTACATAAAGGCCAAGGGTGGAAGTCACTACTAAATGTGTGTGACCATTGAGCTCTTGGATGGTACTGTTTGTGAAACCATCATGCTACTGTGATGGGGACAACCACATGAGCTCAGGAGTACTTTGGAAAAACATTGTCACTTAACAAAGTCTGCAGCTGCATGAAACTTGAAACTGTATTATGCAAAAAGGAAGCCAAAATTCTCAGCAGAAACACCAACAAGTTCCAAAGTCATCTGAGATAACCAGAAAAAAAAAGTGGAAATGTGTTCTGTGGTCAGTTCATGTTTCGGCTTGTGTTTGGGAATTTTGTCCAGGCTGGACAAACAAATGCAAAAACCAGCATCCGTGATGGTATAAGGGTGCATCTTTGCCCCAGCACAAGTGATCTGCTAAAGTATATGTTAAAGTATCATCACAGACAGAGCCTTATATCAGTATTTTGGTGAGACATATGGTGCTGTCAAGGCAACATCATTTCCCAAGGAACTCCATGTCTATTTTAGCAGAATATATGCCAACAACAGTTTGGTTTCATAGTCATAGTGTGTGTGTGCTGGACTGACCTGCCTGCAGTCCAGATCTGTCTTCTATTCAAATTGTATGTCGCATCATGAAGAGGAGAGCGAGACCATGGCCACCGATTGCATTTTTAAAAAGTGTCCCTACTGTTTTTGCAAATGGAGTTTGTATATTTTAAAGTTTGATGACACTTAAGAGGTCATATATTGGACAAATTATTTTTTAGGTTTTTCATTAACTACATTTAATTTAGATTTGTGATCTGTTTAGTTATTACTATTTTGTATGTATTATGTCTAAGTACTAGCGTAGAACTGCCTTATAGATTTTGCCAGACTTGGAGATTCTCTTCAGCTCTTTGTTTGTCCGATTAAAATAGCTGGCTTAGTTTGCTCAGTCTTCCTTTTGATTTGCATTGAAAACTGACAAGTGCTTAGGGAAAATCCAAAGAGTGCACTGGATCTTTTCATTTTAAGTAAAATACTAGTGCACAATGCTATCTCGGCTTGGTGTCAGCAGCCAAAATTACCCTCGCCTTCTGTCCCCTACCATTCAGGGGCGGGTGGCATTCCTTGCCTCAGGCGAGAGCTTTCATCTTAGCTTTGGGAATAAACTGTCTGGAATCTTCAAACACATAAATAATGGGTCTTCGTATCTGTGAAACCAGCAACGTAAATCTGTCTCTCCTGTGTGAGGGTGAAAAGCATTAGATCATAAGCAGAGGAGGGCTTGGACTGTGTTTTGCTCAGTGTCATAATGCTGAGTGAGGAGTCATCTCAACATCCTGCTGTCGCCAAAGGCCAGTGAGCAGCCCTTTCCTATCCCCAGCTACTGGTGAGCTGACATGACTATCACTGATAGTACAACGCCTTCATCCAGCAGGGAAGTCTACATTTAGGAAGAAGAGTTGGCTAAGGTTACTGAATCCAAGTGATGGAGTGGCATGAAAGGGCATTCTATCAAATCTTCAGAGACTGTGTGCATGTGAGAGAGCGGAAAAAATCCCATCTCTTTGAGGATACCTATGCCATCCTCTATTGACTCTGGAAAGTGAAATGGGCCTTCGGGGAAAAGTGGAATTCTGGTTTCAGCTTTTTTCCATAACCAGCTGTATTTTTAAGAGCAATGTCAGAGTTCAGGGTGTTTGGGGATAGGCCTGTAGCTTCAGATCAAATTTCTCTGTTTTGCTTTTTTGGTAAATGGTGCCGTGTTTACTTTATTTCATAACAACAATAAACCAGACATCCATAGCTAAGCAGATATCTTTGCCTACTTACCATGACACTAAAACTGAATACTTTAGCTTTTAAAAGAGAGCTTCAACATTTAAGGTTTTTAAAAATAACATTTTAGAATAAAAAAAATTATTCTTGATAGTGTACTGATTTGATAGTGCACACTTCTCTGATATGGAAACACTCTGCTGTAGGGCTCTGTATAGAAGATTTAAGAGTTCTTTACATGTGTAGGTCTACCCTTACAGTAATGCTGTAGATTCCCAACAGTGAATAGGATTTTTACACATGAAAAGCAAAGTATAAATGACAAAACAGCATAGCACAGTGGTGCCACTAATAGCATTGCTGACTTTCAGCTACAGGGTGGTTTAATCCTTAAAGCTTGGGTTTTGATCTGTGTGGGGTTTCTGTGTTCATGTTCTCTCTCTATCTTTGTGGATTTCTTTATATACATGTATATATATGTATGTATGGGTGTTCTGCTTTACAGCCAAGTGTTCTTGGACGTCGGAACTAACCAGGAGAGGAAGTGGTTACCAAAGATAAATAAATGAACTAATTAATTCATAATAAATGAATGAATGAATTAAGTGATGAAATGACATTTTAGAATTGTGTATTACTTATTTGTGTTTTTAAAATAAAAGAAATTGCACAGGTGGCTGAATTATGGATATCGTCTCATTCCTTTCTTTTGTTCTGTTTTTAATTATTTCTTTTAATGCTTTGTTTTGTTTTTTTATTTTTTATTACATGTCTGTGTACCATCTTTGTATATGTCCACTGGTAACTACAAAGGGGTTAGGATCCCAATGTTGACCACCCAAACATCCCCACATGGAAAATGTGTTGTTGAGGAAAAAAGTTTTCTTTTCATTACTGAGGTTAAGTTCAGGGTTAGAGTACGAGTTAGGTACAGGCTTAGGTATAACATTAATTAGCTACATTAATCATTATGTCAGTATAAAGTCCCCACGGGGATAGCATGACAAGCGTGCGCGCGAGTTCGCGTGTGCTATTCAGCAGCGAGGATGCCTGCGTGACGTCATCGCAGGGGGAGCCAGTGTATTAAACCCGAACGGAGTGTGAACAAGTGAATACGCGAGAAGATTGTTCAGAGAATAATGCACCGAGCTCAGCATCGTCTACAATCGGTAAGCAGCTCTTAATTCACCACGTCTTCTCAGATCTTGGACAGACTGACACTAGGACAGATATGTCTTTATATCAAGACAGTGTATGTTAGACTGCGATCCTATTTCAGCTCCGTTGTGTGAATGACAAAGTGTAATGAGTAATTGCATTGATTTTGCATGCACATAAAGCAGTTTTTAAAAAGGGTGAAATATAAAAACACTTTTTGCAATGTTTGTTAGAGCTTTAGTATGTGTATAAGTCCAGGTTAAATTAATTTTATTGTCATTATAGCATTTTAAAAAGAGAAAACTGCATAGGATACAAGTCGTCAGTATAAGCAAATGCATGTTGGGAAATAAATCTGTGCAAAATATCCATAAGTAAACATCACATCTGTATCACATCTGTAAGGACATAAGTGCAAGGCAGGTGCAAGATATGGCAGCATTTCAGCAAACTGATTAAGCTGTAAAATATGACTACTAAACCTGATTTGTTCTGGTGGGTAGGATGTTTCAGAAAGCAGAGGTCTGGTGAGTATAAGGATGAAGCGCCCTCTGCTGATGCTGATGCTGCTGCTGCACCTTGTACTCGAGAGTCAGGCGCTGCGATACTCCAACAATTACTACTATCAGGATTTATCATCTGATGGCAAAGGAAACGAAGAGAGTATGAATTGTTGTGTTATTTCACATTTCACTATCAATAATATTGCACATCGATTTGCTTTCAGTGCAAATGAATTATAATAAACAAACAACTTTTCGGTCCTTTTCCAACTTTCCCTAGTATACTTCAGTGGTGTCCGTCTACACGTGGAATCTCCACTACCTTTGGTGTCTGCCGTACAAGGAAGCAATGTGACTCTTCCCTGTGTGTACCGGTACGAGCCGGAGGTCAGTGCACCTCGCAGGACAAGGGTGAAGTGGTTCTGGCAGCCGAACACAGGTGAAACCAAAGAGCTGCACGTCATGGTGGCTTTTGGGTCCCGCCACAGGACTTACGGTGACTTTCGGGGACGTGTGCGTCTGCCTCGAAGCACTCCAGGGGACGCGTCTCTGGTCATCAACCCACTGCTGAGTGACGACACAGGGCGATATCGCTGTGAGATCATAGATGGCCTGGAGGACGAGAGTGTCACTGTGGAACTTCAGTTTAGGGGTGATGTAATCTTGGCCATTTTACTGGGGCCATTTTATTGGGGAAAATACTGTAATAATTGCATCTGCACTTATAGATCATTATATAAAATCCACCAACTATACAGATTGCTTTGTAGGTATACAGTCACTAGACTATTTGTTGTTATACATAAAGTTAATGTTCACCGTAAAAGTAAAGTGAAACTATTTGCTTGCACACAGAGGAATGTGACCTCTGCATTTAACCCATCCGTGCAGTGAAACACACACACTAGTGAACACTAACGGACAGTGAACACACTTGCCCGGACCAGGGGGGCAGCCCCAAACCATGGCACCCAGGAAGCAGTTGGGGAGTCATGGGAGTCTTACTCAAAGGCACTTCAGCCGTGTCTTGTCCATTGTGGGGATTGAACCCAGGACCTTTCAGTCACAGTCACTTGTGTGGTTCCCTAACCACAAGACCACGACTGCCCAAACTGGGACTTGAATCCTGGACCCTGAGATTAAGACTCTTATGCTCTACCGATTGATCTAGCGCCTGTTCTTGGGATCGAGTCATGTCCACATTTTGATGCTGCACAGGTTTTTACACCCCTCTGATTTAGTGGGCTTGGGAACGGCACTATATGTGCACTGCACCCCTTGTTGGCTGCTAGTATCGCTTCCCCCCCCCCCCACTTACAAAGCATAATCAGTTTTGTCTTCGTTGACTCCCAGATACGGATCGCAGTGGCTTTGTTGGGCCCTGAACTCAGGATAACAGAATGATCACATTCCTGTTGCACCAATTGGGAGAACAAATTTAAACTGTCAAATATTCAGTTATGTCAAATTAATGGGAAAACCAGTTTAGAATTAATGGAGACAGCAAATGTTTCAGTTACCCTAATAAAATGGAGACTTAAAAGTTGGTAAACTCTGGGATGACAAGCATGATCGTGGTTGACAGTATTAAAAAGGTTCGAATCTGTTTTGTTTGAGTGGAGATTAAGAGATCAGATAGCTAGACAGACTAAAGGACTAAAGCCCTACTGTATCACTCTCTTCAGGTTGAGATGAAGAAAATGCTACTTCCCATTGCTGCTAACAGTGAACTACATATCACACAATGGCTATACACATTGATATTTAGCAGCATTCAATATTTAAAGTTGATTTTTTTCCTTTAATTCGTCAGCCCTGTGTGCCCTGTCCTTCAGTGGAGAGGAACCATCATGGGATCTTCAAAGCATCCACCTTTGGCCAGATGTTGCTATGGTCAGAAAGTATTGACAGTGATGTGCGGCTTGACAATTGGCTCTGTAACTGTATACCTACAAGATGCACCAACATGAAGTGTTCAGTATGAGAGCCACTAATACAGCATCATACACTTTACCAGGTCACCTTCATATCAGTATCAGTTTTACGAATGGTTCACATGTGAAATACTATCTGTGGTGGTCCTTTTCTGTTGATGAGCATGGTGAAAGGAGGATGATAAGCTGTGCTAACAAACAGATGGTCCACAATCAGTTATTATATACATACAGGAGCACCTATATGGTGGGGAAAAAAGGTCACAGAGTGTTGCTGCAAATTAGGTGGCCCACATTAAATGATGAGGCTACTGTGTACCATTTTGCCACATATTTAAGTGTTAATACTGTCAATTCCAAAGACAATGCCAGCTTGTAGTTTTGTGCTGTTTTAGGACAGTTGGCTCACACTCACCTCTCCACAGTGTCATTATATATCTTGAAAATAGTAGAAAATTCATTTTGTATAAACAAATTCAGTATTGGGTGTAACTGGAATGTTTGCATTTGACTCAGCTTACTTTGGTTGCCTCCCACAGGTGTAGTATTCCCATATTACTCTCCCATGGGTCGCTACCAGTTTAACTTCCAAGAAGCTAAAGAGGCGTGTGAGCAGCAGGGTTCTTGTCTGGCCACCTTTGAGCAGCTGTTTACAGCCTGGGAGGAAGAAAAGCTTGACTGGTGTAATGCTGGCTGGCTGGCTGATGGGACAGCACAGTACCCCGTATCAGTGCCTCGAGATGCATGTGGTGGCACAGACCTCGCACCAGGCGTCAGGAGCTACGGTGTTCGCGATAAAACCACAGACCGCTTTGATGCTTTCTGCTTTACTTCTTCAATCAGAGGTGATCACTTCACTTTACATCTTTGAACTGGGCAAATGGAATTATTTTACATACTCACCGTCCACTTTATTAGGAACACCTGTACACCTGTTTATATTATTATTCAATTAACCAGTTGTATGGGTTCCACTTCTGTATGCCAAGAAAAGGAATCTAATGCTACAGTGTGCACAGGGTCACTAAAATTAGACAGCTGAATATTGGGAAAATATTACTTGATCTCATTTCTGATGCTGGTGCTCAATGTAGCCTCATATACTTGTTCTCAGCTGGCAGAAGTATACTGTGGTCTTCTATGGTTGTTGGATATTCACCACACAGATATATGTATACCGAGATATGTTTCCGCTCTGCTCAAACTAATCTGATCTCCTGAGACTACTGTGTGTAATAGCAAAATAGGAAAACAGCATCATACCAACAGTTAAAGTCACTGAGATTTCATTTTTCTCCCTTGCTTTTGCTTGATACAAACATTAATTGAAGCTCTTGACCTGCGTCTGCACGTTTTATACATCGCACTGCTCTGACACTGTTAGCTAATTGGATAACTGCATGAATGAGCAGCTGTTACTATTGAGTGCTCAGTGAGTGTATGTAATGATGTTATATGGACTATCATATACAAGTCTATTACTTGGAGCATTGTCTGATAGGGAAATACTATTATTCACCCAGTACACATACTAATTATAAACCTTGTTATCAAAATATCTGAGCACTTCAGATAAAGACTAAAACAGATTGTAATCAGAGCTTAAAAAGAAAATACTAGAAGGATTTCTATACTGTAAAATCATCAAATTCCAAATAAGCATGTGACTCATTACAGCTGGGACAAAATAACACATCTCGTCTCCACCCTGCTATAAGAGCCGTTTGCACTTCATATGAAGCCAAAAGTTCATGCATATCAAATCCACCCTGCCCTTCAATGATTAAAATAATACAACTGGCCTCAGTTTTCATCTCCCAAATTCTCATGAGCCTCAGTCTTCAAAGAGCTTAAACGTTCTCAGATTGCATCCTGAGACAGTCACCCCTAAGGAATCTGTTCTCTGGCCTGCATCTTTTCCTGAATTAATTAGTCAAACCTTAACACATCATTAGATCTTTGACAAGCCATCCGTTTTAAAGCTCAGGAGCTGTGTGTTTTGGACATAGTCAAGGATAGAATTAACTTGCACTTTATTACAATTTGATGGTTTGACTCTATTGCCATAGATAGACTTCAGCTGTACATTTCGACTGTAAATACACAAATAAGCATATATTCATGCTTAACAAATGCTGTCAGGAATAATGCATGTAATGTAATGGAAATGAAGAATATATGAAGAATAGATAGTAAGACACACCTATAATAATGCTAATATTTACTTACTAACAGATTTATTTTAATGAGTACTACAACTTGCAGAATTCGCAAAAAAAATATTTTACCTGGGTCAATTCATAATGCAAAGCCAGCACCACTAAAGAGTTGCTTTGAGACCACATTGATATTAAACCTCTTAATTGGCATGGTGTAATAAAAAAGCATATACTGACATGTGGGTACTTGAGGTTTATTAAACTCATTCAAGCACACAGTAAGCATATGTATAATATGCAATTATGAGTATTTATGTATGTAATGTTGTCTGCAGAGTTAATATAAGAACACTGTATGCATTATATATTACACCGAAGTGCCAGAAAAGCTGATACACCAGACTAATTCTTAGGTGCATGGACTCCACAAGCTTGCGGAAATATTCCATAGGCAATGAGAACCATACTTCCTGCAATGATCTGGTGACTTAGATGGGGATGTCAAAACCCCAAACTCAGATGAGTGTTCCTTTAACTATAATTTGGTGTCTCTGGACATGTGTGGCTGTGCAATGTCCTGTTTAAAGAGGACAAACCCATTAGAATGAATGTGAATAGAATTAGAATTAGAATAGTGTTTACCTGCTAGAGGCATTTGTAGATGTTTGAAGAGTCCAATGGAATGCCAACATTGCCAACAAACCCCATATCATTATGGAGCCTCCACCAGCCGCAGGTGAAAACTTTCCTATATATTTCATTCATCTGTTTTCATTCCGGTTGAATGATTGTTCTGTTCCAAATTTCAGGTGAGGTTTACTTCCTGCAGCACCAGCTCAAGCTGAACTTCTCTGAGGCGGTGGAGGAGTGTATGCAGGATGGTGCTCAGATTGCTAAAGTGGGTCAGCTGTACGCAGCATGGAGGTTTGCGGGGTTGGATCAGTGTGATGCAGGGTGGGTGGCCGATGGCAGCGTACGTTATCCCATCATCAAACCCAGAGCCAACTGTGGCCCAAATGAACCTGGTGTACGGAACTTCGGCTTCCTGCCCCAGCATTTAAAATACGGAGTTTACTGTCACAAAGTCAGATGGTAAGATTCTGACGCACGTGTGGCCGTCAATTTTAAATTCAATCAACGCAAATGAATTCTGGCAGCGTTGATGATTCACCTTCTAACTCCTGCAATACAAATAAAGGGTGTCCGAGCTGTTCCTGTGAATCTGCAAGCAAATCTGCAAGCAATTTGGTTTTGATTAAATGGACAACCACTATCACATTTCCTGATTTTATACATGTGTAATGGAACATTCAACCAAGTGACACTCAGGGAATAGGTCTGCAAAAACTGCCCATGGTAAATTCTCTCACATCAGCTGAACCACCGGACTTTCACTGTATAATATATACACCATGTTCTGCCATTGTGTGTATATATGTCTACATGTACTATATGTCCATATATACACCATCTTTACATTACATTTCACATACATATAGATGCAACAAAGCAAACCATAATGGAAGATATGTTTTTTAATGGTCTGTGACTTATTTTTGCTCGAATGGCAGAAAGCTTTGCATATGTAGTATAATACATGTAGTCACTTAATTTGACTAATTGTGTTTATGCCATAGTCCATGCATGTTTACAGGCTATTTTGTTTAAATAAAAAAATCAACATCCAAATGTCGTATTAATTATCATTTAAGATAATAAATGTTTTTTTTCTGAAAACGCTTATATAGTGCTGATTTTTACTAATCATTTTTCATGGCCTGATGCGACTGTGTGTAGCGTTGCTGATATACAGCTCCAGTGTTCAGGTTACTGCTTGTTTTTTTTTTATTTTCTCCCAGAGGGTTTCTGCTTACCTCTTACAAAAACGTACAGGTGAATTGGTAACTCTAGGTGTGAATGAATGTGAGTGCAAATGATAAAGGGAGGCACCCTGAGATGGACTGATGGTGTCCCATTCAGAGTGTATTTCCACCTCACATTTAGGAACCAGCCTCACGTGACTAGGATTCAGCAAATATGAATTAATTAACCCTATATATATAGTATACTCCATAAAACTGCCATTTGACACTATGACCAAATTTGTAAAACAATTTTTGTTGTTGGTTGGTGTGGTACAGCGGTAACATCATTGGCTCCCATGTGGGAGACCCAGGTTTGATTCCTGGTCTGGGCAGCCAGTCTGTGCTACACCAATAAGGGTCCTTGGGCAAGACTCCTAGCACTACGTTGGCCTACCTGTAATACCAATAACCTTGTAAGTCGCTCTGGATAAGAGCGTCTGCCAAATGCCGTAAATGTAAATGTTGTTGTAGTTGTTGTTGTTGGCTAATATTCCAAATATTTGAATATTTTATTAATTACTTGGTATAAAACAGTGCCATTTTGCAGAATGTATTTATTTACTTCTATTTCTAACTCGCCTGTATTAGACAAAATGTAATGTACATCGAGTTTATCAAGTAAATAGCCTAAATATAACATCTTGGTCATTAGTTTTGTAATACAGACACTGCACTGATCTTAGTGTTGAAACATTAGTCATTCAACCATTTTGGTATTTATATATATATATATATATATATATATATATATGCTTCCACTATTATTAATTAACCACTGTGACATTTTATCATCTATATGCAAATGACACACAGCATTTAAATTACTTCAACATCTTGTGCTCATCAGTCCATCGCTCCTTGCTTGCTTACTTATCCCTTAACATATGAAAGCTATTATGGACGATCTTATTTAAAATAATAAGACAGCAATACTTTCAAGGGCTATTTTTAAAAATCACATTGCCCATATCTACAATATATACGAGACAGCGTAGCGCCAAGGTCCCTGTTCTATGTAGAGTTTCTGTGTTCTTGTGTCTGTGTGGGTTTTCTCAGTGTTCTCGAGTTTTCTCCCTCAATCCAACGACATACAGTCCAGAAAGTACATGGACTGGGGACTCATATTTGCTCAAAGGTGTGAATATGTGTGTATATGGTGCTTTTCAAAGGATTTACATCCCATATAATGCAGAATGATGAACAAACGAATGAATGTTGACAAAACAGTACATCACCGTCACTGCAATTATGATTTAATGATGATGAATCTTCAGCAAAGTCTAGCAGTAAGAAAATGGTTGGATATATTAATGCGGAATTTACCACGCGTGTTCAGTAGAGGGCACACTTGGCTTTACTGGAAGAAATTTTGGATAAGGGAGACAAATCTGAGCACACCAAGACTGTGCCTCTGCTGGACCTCATACTCAAGTCGTATGCCACCCTGTTTTAGTTGGCTGGCATCTAGTGAGCCTTGGCGTACTCTAATGCATTTAGGCAATTAATAACCAGTAATTTTCTTACTTACTCCAATTCTACACCTGTTTTCCCAAACCTGGAGGAAGTGTGTGTTTGCAAGTGATGTTAAAATGAAAAGACAGCACTGTTGCTAAGCTATTTTTTTTTGTTTGTTTGTTTGCTATACTCTTCATGAAGGTGTATACTGTTACCTATGAAAGACATATTCATGGGCCTGTCTGTTTTTTTCCTTGCAGAGATTCCTGGAGATAGGTCTGTTTAACTAAATAGGCTGTTTGTGCAATAACTGCACAGTGATGAATGAGTGCAAGTGATCTGTACAGTATGTCCGCAGGTAGTTAATGGTAATTATTTAAAACTGGATTTATGACATCTGTTTATAAAGCTGCTTTATAACATAATTGATGTGCTGTTAGATGAAAAAAAAAACACCAATTTAAAACAGACATACAATAACACAGGCCTGGAAACACTTATATTTAGTGTCTGTTTATTCAGTGGACACAGGTGTGGCACTCAGATCGCTATGAGCTCAGTGTAACAGTTGACAGCAAGACAATGGCATATAAAAGTGTAGGCTATTATGCTGCATGACTAAAATACAAACCAGTGCAATAATCACCGCTTATCTTACAGAGATGGCTCTGGGTTACCCAGCTAAAGTTTGGTGGATATTTGTGGTGCTATCTTTTATTATCAGCATCAGAATTCTTTTTTTTTTTTTTTTGGCAGCAGTTCTATGCAATTAGCAATCCTCGCTCTCTCTGTAATATAAGCATTGCTTGATATGGGGACTAGCTTTCCCTAAATAAAAAAGACAATTAAATGTGCTTCAAGCTTCTAGTTCTTAATAAATAATGACTCATTTCAGTTGTTACATTATATCACGAATTTAAAAAATTTCCAGTGAACAGAAACAGAAATGAAATGGACGTTTCATCATTCACAGTCTCATTCGCTTTCTGTGATGAAGCTAGGCATACAAACAGGACAAATAACAAAAACAAAACAAAGAGAAAAAAATGTGTCCTCGGAATTATTATATATTTAAAATACTTTTGAGTTATTTATATCCAGCTGTAGTCACTAAAGCCTTTTGTCTTTTTATATAAGTGTTACTCTTATGCCCACCCTACAATCACTCACTCTTTCTCTCTTTTTACTCACGCTCAAGAAAAAGCAGAGAAAATTATGCAAAACAGGAAGAATAAAGTGACCAACAGTGTCACCAGTTGAACATAAAAAATATGGTTGACGCGGTTTGTTTCCAGGGCTTCGTTTTTACCCTCCATGTCCACAAAATATTCAGCTTGTTATTGATTAACACAATATAAAAATGATCTAATTTAGTTTTTAAAACTTGTATGTACTGTCTGGACCACTAAGTTTCTTTCCTCTTGTAATTACATGACTCAAATTAGTTTAACTGTAGTTATTAAATAGTTCCAAGTAGTTACTGAATAATCTAGTTTGAATAACTGAAAAACAAGCTGGGACTTTAGGAGATTAACCGTGGATTAAACATTGGGTTGTAAAAGAAATAAAACGGTTTAATGGTGGGAAGATATTCTTTCCTTACTCAGAAAACATGTTCCTTCTTTTTTTTCCCAAACAGCAAGGCACTGAGTAACACTCGAAAATAAATCAGCCAGGCGGACTACAGAACAGAACATAATGTGCATCATTGTATAAAGTGGACCCTGTTACCGAGGCTACTGGATTTCTTCTGGGCAAATAAGACTTGTGCAGAGATGCTTTTTTTTACTAACAACAGTTCTCTAGATGATTTGAAGTGCGTGCCTTGTGTCCTGTTTAGAGGACCTTTCTTCATGTTCGACTGCTGACTGCTTTGGAACGCCACTTGAGGGATCTTTTTTGTAGTCTGTTTCTTGTAGTGCCTATCAATGCAAAAAAAAAAATATACAGTATATAACATAAAACAAGGTATGGTAACATGCTAGATTTAATCTGTCTTAGCTCCCGACCTGTGAGCATGCAACGGTTGGACAAAAAAGCACCCTGGTGCCCAGTGACATAAAGAGTTATTATTAGGCTATAGATATTAGTTTTAGTTGCCTAAAGGACAAGTAGACTAAGCAGACCAGATACCAGAAAAAGAAATATATTAGCCAGTGACTTTACTAAAACAAAATACTTTTTGTGTGTGTAGTATAATCGCACATGCTATTCATTTTGAATTGTACCACCTGCTGTACCATATACATCCAGGACAAAGTAAAGGAGGCATTGCAAATCGACAATGCCTACCAACATACTTACTGTATATACAGGGATGTACAGCTTATGTCCTTACAGCATAAATTGTGGTGCTCAAATTCAGTGCTTGTGTCTGGAAACTTTGAACTCACCTTCTAGACATTCCACTTTGGGTTCTTCCCAATGGCCATCTGGCATGCAGCGTATCACAGAATGGTGCCGCTGTGTGAAGCCAGGGTCACACTGGTAGCGGATGATGGAGTTGACTGGGTAGAACTCCCTGCTGTTTCCTAACATCCTGGCATTTCCAACTTCTGGCGGTGTGGAGCATTTCACTGGATAAGGAAAATTAAAGTATTAAAGGCCAAATTCTGCTACAACATACAATACTTTCAAAAACATAACACTATACATCCAGACTGTTCATATGGACAACAGGCAGAGCCATAGCCATTTCTGATCAGCTTTTTGGTTGGAAGAAGTTCTTTTGTGTCTACATGCATACTCTTGTTTTGATATGTAACACTACATATAGTAATAATCACAATAGACACAAAGTCTAGTTTAAAACCTGCTAGCATACTGTGTCATAAAGTACTTACCAGATGTACTTTTACATGTGTAGGGTAGATTGTAATTACAAGGCACATCAATCCATTGGCCATGGACTTGCAAATTCATTCCTACACAATGTTCTGCAGAATTAATATAACTATTTGGCTGGTTCGGCATCCAGTTTTGATATTCCTGTAAAAAAGGTAACAATAAATTAGGTTTTTAGACTTTTGTAGTGCATTTACAAAGCATTGACAAGTTATAATTGAGCTATTAAAGATTTAGACTTCACCAAAGGGCTTCCATCTGTCCAGTAGAAATTATTTGGATGGCCTATGTCAGTGAGTCCAATCCACTGGTAGTCCCGAATGTGGCCTAGGTAAGTTGAATTCATTGAATTGGATACATAGTTAGAACGGTAACAATCCAACATTCACAGATAAGCATAACTAATGAAATTCCATACTTACTGTTGACAAAAAATTGCTCTTGGTTGGAAGTGACGCTAAGCAGATGAGAGTTTAGCTCTTGGCAGTGCAATTCAGCCAATGTCCAATTCTTTCTTTCAGTGAAGTAGATATAGCAGCTGCCCTTAAATTCCATCCAGCCATCTGCACATCCTTGTGCTGGTAAAATATCATCTAGGTATTTTTGTCAAATGAATTAGTTAATGTATATATTTTATATATTTGAAAATAAGCAAGCTAGCAAACAGTTATTCAACTTATGATTTGGGTATAGCTAGCACAGGCTATCATTTTCATTTTAAACTTTTAAACTCTACTTAAATTTGAACAATAAAACACTGGTTTTACCTTCGGTAACAGTAGGCTGGTCCACGGAAGCTGGTGTCAGATCCAATTCAATGGGGCCAGTTTCTGTGGTTCCACTAGTCATATTGATAGGTGTCGATACATTAGTTGCATCAACGTTCACCAAGTCTAGACGCGAACTTACATCCATTCTACTTATATCCTCCTCATTATATGAAGGAACAGAAGACTGAACAGTGATGTCACTAAATCCAGATCCATTTGTGACATCACCACTATTGACGCCACTAGGTCCAGAGCCACTTATGACATCCCCATTGAGTATTCCACTGAAATCAGAGCCACTGATGACATCTCCACTGGGCACTCCATTGAATCCAGAGCCACTCATGGCATCTCCACTGGGAACTCCACTGAATCCAGAGCCAGTCATGACATCCCCGCTGCGCACACCACTGAAACCAGAGCCTGTCGTGACATCCCCACTGCGCACACCACTGAATACAGAACTACTTATGACATCACCACTGGGCATGCCACTAAATCCAGAGCCACTCACAATATCACCACTGGGTATGCCACTAAATCTAGAGTCACTTGTGACATCAGTAACTGGGCTACCACTGAATTCACTAGAGCCACTTGTCAAGTCACCACTGTGGATCCCACTGAATCCGCTAACCTCAGGTTGTCCTCCACCCAATTCTTGCTCTGTTGTAGGCTGTGGAAAGGGCATATAGTTTATTGAATGATCAACAAAGGTGATCATATCTTCACTGCCAGATCCGGATGGCAGACCACCAGATGCACTACTTTCCTGTCCAGATCCAGACATATCACCTGATCCTGAGTGGTCCCCACTAATGTCTCCAGATTCCATTCCTGGGCCATAAAACACTTCACCTCCTTCTGCTTCTTCTAGAGTGCCTTCTATGGTAGATCCCTCTCCTGAGAGTATGTGTACATTCTCCTCGAAGGTGACAGAGACACCAGAGCCATCACCACTCTCACCAGACCCAGACACATCCCCACTGGAGATTGTGCTACCGAACATATCACCACTAGGGATGACACTGCTGGAACCTTCAGCACTGGCAAGATCAATGCTAGACACATCTCCACTGGGAAAACCACTGCTGGAACCTTCAGCAATCTTAAGATCAATGTCAGTTTCTTCTCCACTGGGGAAACCACTGCTGGAACCTTCAGCACTGGCAACACCACTTTCAGGTACACCTCCAATGGGGAAGCCACTACTGGAGCCTTCACCACCACTGCCAGATACACTTTCATTGGGGAAGCCACTGCCATATTCAAAGCCACTTTCTGGAATAGATTCTGGAGAGGAAAAAGGAATTGCTGTAGAAGATAACATTCAAATATAGTAATCTTTATAATATATAGGTTTTACTGGGCTTGGATAAAATAGATGATGTGTGTTGAGTCATGTTGCATTTTTCTACTGATGTGACATGCATTTAATATATCTAATACAGTAATATCTGGTGAACAGAAATTCAGTCTGATCAGGGTTAGCATAAATTCCGTTTTATTTACACCACAGCTTATATCTGGTGTTTGAACTGGATAACGGACACTACCATCAGACAACCATCCTGAGTTGCAGTTATGAAAGCCCTGATTCCATTGATAGATTATAAATTAAGAGCAGGTTTATAACCTCATTGGTGGACCCTATTTTGTGCCTGAACTACAATCAGGAGAAGATTCTTACTTTTAAATATTTTTTTATTTCAGCTATTTGTACTCACTCACCAGTGCTGACATTATCTCTTGGTATCTCATGGCCCAGAATAGGCCCACCTGCAGGTACAATAACCACATCCTCGGTGACAGTCTCCATTGCAGTTGGACCAATGGTAGGGGGAATTATCATGGTGGTAACCCAGGGCTCATGCGTTACAAACTCCCCTCGAGCTTCACCCTCAGTCGTAAAGCTCTCAGGATAGGCCACTGGACTGGAGGTTACAGTGGCCACCGTAAACTCAGTGTCTGCAGTCATGTAAATATCAGGTAATTGGGAATAGATGTCTGGGGTCATGGAAATGTCAGGAACTGGGGATTGAAAGTCTGTGGTCATATAAATATCAGGTATCTGGGAGAGGGAGTCTGTGGTCACAGGGTAAGAAATGGGTACTTTATCCTCTCCTGAGAAGTAAGAAACATTTTTATTTGCACTGGTGTATTTTCAGGCATCATAGTATTCATAATATGTATTGGAACATGTTTATATGTACATATATATTGTGCCGTATATATGTGTTTGAAGTAACAATTGTACTTACCATCATAGCAGATGGCATCGTAGTAGGTGTCTGGGTGAGGGTAACCTGTCTGGTTTGGAAAACGATACACAGTCCGAACACCCAGGAGACCCCCACCACACTGAGGACGGGCAGTGTTGATAGGGTATCTTACACTTCCATCTGCTAACCAGCCAGCATTGCACATGTCCATTCCAGATTTCCAGGCCAAGTACAGTTGCCCTGTGGTGGCTAGTTGGGCTCCAAGTTTTACACACTGTTCAGACGCCTCAGAAAATGTAAACTTATTCATGGACATGGAGTAGAATACTCTGCCTAGGGATCACATGGTTAAAGTTGGAAAGTGAAACACAAGTAATAGATTAAAAGCTTTTAATAAGTATCTAATAAATATATTACCAGACATCTTCTCTGCAAAGCAGTACACATCATAGGTCTCATTGTCCTCTCTGATTCCATATGTTCGTACACCTGGAAAATTTTCCTTGTCACCATAGCAAGGCTCTCTTGGCTCATGAATGGGATATCTGGGGAACGTATGAACAGTACACACTTTAGAATAAAGGTTTCCAAAAACAACTATGAGGTAAAGATTCATTTTGCTTTACAGAAAAGCCATTTTGTTCACAATATTTGAACAAAGAACCTCACACAAATGAGCCAAAAATGATTTCCCCACAAATCTGTCCATATTATGGTAACATATTCAGAGTTTTTTTTTTTTTTTTTGGTTTTTTTGCACCACTCTAAAGAATTACTTCTGGCACTTTTAATGCTTGAGCTTAAAACATTTATTCATTTATTTACTTACAGTATTTATTGTAGTGATAGTGCTGTATAGTTATATCTTAAGGGTATAACTGCACACATTCAGCATACGCCTGTGTAAAAGGCAGTGGACAAACACACTGTACCTGACAGTTTGATCTGAAAGCCAGCCTGCATCACACTGGTGGAACCCGTCATCGTAAGCAGCTTGCAGCTGTTCAGGAGTCGCAATAACGGCACTGTTCTGGATACAGGCTGCCTTTGCCATTTCAAAGGTCAGGGTGTAGCGGCTGGTTATGGCCCGGTAATGGAACACGATACCTGTGGAAATTAATGACTGCCACCTTAATATTCCAAACACTCCATCATCTTAGGAAACACTAAGAGGTTGTATAAAAATACAAAATATCATTCTAAGCTCTTGTTTCTCATTATCTAGGTTTGTCTAGTATAGAGAAAATATAACCAAAAAAAGACTGCTTTCAGTGAGATGTCTGGAGTATTACCTTGAACTTGCATCTCCACTGAGTCGTAGTTGTCCTCAATGCCCTGCATGACCTCACATCGGTATGTGCCAGAATCGCTAGAGCGCAGCTCTGAGATCTCTATGGTGACATCTGTTGGTACTGAGGGATAGTTCACCATAGTCACCCGGTCCAAATAATCTTGCTCTATGTGTACTACTCCCCCACTCGCCACCAGGATGAGGCTTATTTTGCCTTTGTAAATGTAGCTCCACTTGATCCGTTGTGATAGGGGAGCAATTGTAGGGGCTCCAGGGTCATGGACTGTATTGTCCCGGAAATAGCAGGGGATGACCATTTTCCCGCCTAGCAGCGGACGCAGCGGCTGCTCCACAGGGATGCTAACGCTAAGGGTGCTGTCCTCATCTGTCAAGACAGGTTCACTGACCACTGTTACACATGCAACTAAAGTAAAGCACAATATAATTCACAGTGCAACAACTGGTTCCTGTGTTGCACAGTAAATCAGATGAGTGTGAAATTTGTTCACAGATACTACAAATGTACAAACATGCACTGGAGCACCCACTAACGGCTCTTTATGCCCAGACCCAGACATACAGCATAGCCTGATGTCTATGATGTCTACGTCTATGAAAAAAACATAACTTACCATTTATTTGTCTAGTCGTTAGTGCTGCAGAAGTGACACTAAGGCAGGCACACAGCAGAACGAAAGCAGTCATGGTATACCTGTTGGTGACAAAAAGACACAATACACACCTTTTAAGAGATGTTATTTATCATGCACAGTTGTGGACGTTAAATATATACATTTAATTTAATTAGAATACTGTAGCCCATGACCATTTAAGATATTCTTAACTTGAAATATAGATTCGTAATTATGCTATTTGTATACTTAAAGCAGAAAATTCATTAGTGCTTCTTGTGTATGTTAGAAAACATAATCTATTTAGTGATAATGGCTTCTCTGTTCAAAACTGACCGCCTGGCTATAGCTCAGTTTTTGCCTGAATAAAACTCTTTTAAATGCACTGAGCAACTTTCCTTTGGCAGGATCCTCACGGAGCTTTCTGTCTCAGACTGCTAATGGTACCGGAAGAGGCTGGTGTTTCCTGGCAACTGATCAACAGAATCTAAATCAACTATCACACACTGATGCCAGAGCCCAGTCGTAATTTCCGTGGTTTTATCAGTTTATCTTTAATGGATATTTAACGCTTCAAATAAAAAAGCCATTCAGTTCAACCACAAACTACAGGCTGCCTACAATCAAATCCAGTGCTACATGTAACATGTTCCAGCTTATTATTATTCAGCTTTTCACATTAAATCACATTATTCAGTAACTGATAGGAATTAGATATAAAACACATGGTTGAAATAATGAGGAATGCACTGTAAGTCTGGACATGTTGAAGGATGAGATGCAACCAGAAGGAAATTTACATGTGTGCGCACGTGTGTGTGTGTGTGTGTGTGTGTGTGTGTGTGTGTGTGTGTGTGTGTGTGTGTGTGAAAGATCTTTTTTTTTTGACATGAGGTCTAGCAAAATGTTCCAGCTAATATGGTCGACACCTAACACTTGGCTATCAAGGTCGACGCCTAACACTTGGCTTTTAGACAAAACACATTCTCTAAGTTCCACATCCTTTGGGACTTCAGGGCTCACTTTTCTCTTCCATCAGAGATCACTTGTGATAAACTTCAGTAGACCAGCTGGCTTCCTTATTCACCGGCTAACAGGTGCAGCTTGAAGATATGGGAGGTTGTAATTATACTGTCATTAACAAAAATGAGCAGCTTATCAAAAAAATTTGTACACATTATAAAAACAACAGCATTCAATAGGCTGTTTACTGGAGCCGGGCAACAGATGGAAAATGTAACTAATCAGAAGGGAATGTATTGTGCAATCCAAACAGCTGTGTGAAAACAATTTTTCCATTTCATTCCTAATGATTAGTCCAGACAGCATATGTTTAATCTAAAGAATGTACTTCACTGTTAGACAGAACATAAAACTTGTTTCCTAGTGCTTAATGATAACAGAGATATTTTATTTTTAAAAAACACAATTTCCCTAGTAAGACATCTTACATAATGAAAACTTGATCTCAGCTCCATGACTGAATAGAGAAAGATCTGGTTTTAGGCTACAAGCCCTTGTAAACATCTAGTCAGCAAATACTATGGCCAGCTATGTGATATATGCTGACTGTGTGAAATCGCACCACTGTCTAATGAACAGTCCCAGTCACAGTTCAAAAAATGCTACTTCATGTCTAGGCCTGTATTCAGAGCTTATTGGGTTGGGGAGGAGCAAGGGGCTGAGCTACTCTACAGTGTCTTCATTCACATGGTGTGGTGTGTTCTTTTCCCATCAGGTGAAGACCAATAAGCAGAGGTCTGTTAGAGTATGGGCTGAGGCCTGTGTGATGGCCAAAGTAAACACACTGCTGTGTTCCAGAGAAGGCTTTCACCCAAAAAAATGCCCCAGGAGACCCACATGCAACACTATCAACACACACACACACACACACACACACTCACACACACACACACACACACACACACACACACACACACACTACAGATAGTTTAGCCAGCTTCAGGACCATTTACACTGGATTTGGATTTGCATGGATAATTATTGATCTATATAGACAGGAAAATCAGAGTTGGTAGGTGTCTGTTCACATTACATTTAAAATGTAGACAGACTCTATTTAAGTTTCCATAACACTCATCATATATTGGACCGGCTAGCACAATTAATCAGTATTTAAGTTTTTTGTATAGTGCAACAGCTGTATAAAGGCAAATCTTGTTTATTGTGTATTGCAGATTTTTTATTTTATGTATATAATTGTGTGTGTTATAAAGCTACTGAATGCCTCAATTTCCTTCTGTCTTAATAAAAAAGTTTTTATCTATCCATCCATCACCATTTATCTATTTATACTTTATAGAATACTCTGCAGTTATAGAATACTCTGTGGAAGAGATTTCCCGCTATCTTAAAAATCATTACTACAAATAAAATGTTTGATGCTATATGAATTAAATGATATGTCTGATCAAGACAAGATGAAAAAAGTAAGTAATCGGTCATTACTTACAGTTACTTTCTAAAATGGGCAGTATGTCCCGCAAGATACCAAATAATACTACAAACAATTTTTCTGTATAGAGAAACTGAAAACAAACAAACAATAAAAAAAAGATAAATTCTGTATCTGTAGCAAATAATATATGTAATATACTTCGTCAAATCTGTCAGAAATGGATCAAGTGCCATGCATAGTACTATGAAAAAGTATGAGTAAATATAATTAAATATGTCAAGAGTCCTGACAGTAACTATAGAAGTAACTGCGATTTAACTACCAGATATCTGTAGGTCATTTAAATAAATACTGTTTTAAAAGATAGACATTGTAATTTATAGACCTAAGTGAAAAATGTCAAATAAAACAAATACAATCAATCAATGTGCATATTA
>JAOVVF010000036.1:12794995-12805518 GCA_028565595.1 Duopalatinus emarginatus | reverse complement strand
TAGATAGATAGATAGATAGATAGATAGATAGATAGATAGACAGATAGATAGATAGATAGATAGATAGATAGATAGAACTTTATTTAATCTAGAGACAAATTGTAGTTAACAAAAACAGCGGTTCCAATTTCATAAACTTCCTTAAATGTTTTTAGTGTATGGACTATATGACGTTTATCACATTAAGCTAAATAAGAAAATATCACAGCCAAGACGTATATGATAAATCAGCCTGGTATTATGTTGAATTTAGTACTCTTAACACAATGTTTTATTTATATTTTGCAAAAAACGTAAATGGTTCATTTTTTTGCAGCAAATATAAATAGAAACTTATGTAATGGCTATGTAGCTACAATGACAGTTATGTACGTGGTGGTTGGTGTGGTACATTGGTCACATCATTGGCTCCCATATGAGAGACCTGGGTTCGATTCCTGGTCTGGGCAGCCAGTCTGTGCTACACCAATAAGGGTCCTTGGGCAAGACTCCTAACACTACATTGTAATACCAGTAACCTAGTAAGTCGCTTTGGATAAGAGCGTCTGTCAAATGCCGTAAATGTAAATGTAAAAAATGTACTGTATGTGAAACATGGAAAAATGTCAACAAAAGCCTAGTGCTTTAATCGCTTGCATCAAACACATTTTCTTCTGCCTGCTTAAGTATCTTATATGGTAATGTGCAGAAGAAAAGCTGTCCTCGCTGACCTTTCACAGGTAAATCAGCCATAAGTAGGCAGTTCTCTTACTTTCTGCCCTCTCTCTTCCAGTCATCATTCACCTCCTAAACAGCACAGAGGTGTAGCGGCACTAAACAGACTCTCTTTGACTTATTTCCCAGCTCTTCTGCTCACGGGGGAATTGACACAGCCCATCAGGGGAAAAGCGGTCTTTTACAGTGTTCCATTTAAATGAATAGAGGCTTTATGGAAAAGGTGCAGACGCAGAACCCGGTTACTGTACATGGCCCTGGAGAAAATGCCTTACAGGATATGTTAAAGACGATTTTAATTTACGCATGTTAATATATTAGGGGAACAAAAACAACACTTTGAAATTCACTGACCTCCCATGTAATCATCATTTAAAAACATTTGACCTTCCTGTTTAGTAACAGGAGAGATTATAGGTATGTATGTACTGTATATTATATATTTGCAGAAAAACACCTGCAGGATCATTCATTTATTCATCCATTCATTCATTAACCACATTGTTGTGGTCAGCAGCCTATCCCCAGAAGTTCTGGCCATAATGAAAAGACTGAGATGGGAATCTCAAGTCAAGTCAAGTGGATTTTATTGTCATTTCAATCATATACAGTACCAAGGTGCTACACCAAACAACAAACTACACAATACAACATCAAATGCACATGTGCAGTAGCATGTGCAATGACGCAAGACAATTTACAATGAATTCGCAACACAATTTACAATAACAATATAAAAAGGTGCACTTATGTCCATCTGGGTATAATTGCTATACTTGTAAACATTGTACTCTTATTTAGGAGCAAACATACTTGTTACATGTTATCCAATCGATGTGTGTGTGTTCAGTCCAGTCACTGATCGGTGCATTTGTTCAGACCAGTCACTGATTGTTCAACCTAATAATAACTCTATTGGATGCTAATACATAGTTGGTTGCCAAGGCCATATGATATATTGTGTAAATGGGGCCCTCTGCTGCTCCCTTGGGGCTTTAGGGGAAATTAATACACATCAACGATGGCAGATCTACTTTAGTGTAAGCAGTGTTACATCATAATATGGCTGAGAGACACAGACAAAGAGTGAGAGAGACAGACACACAGACAGCAGGCAGGAAGAAAATATTGTGCAATATTCTACTATAATGTGTGATGAATAACCTGAAACTAACTACTAATTAGTATATGTATGTAAAATCTAAAAAACAGACATTATAACAAAAAGGACTGTATTTATTATTTTGCATGAACTTCTCAGTCTGAATTTGATAGATTTACCTTCATCGCCAGTGCTGTAGGTGGCAGTCATTACGTCTGACAGTGAGTGTCTGGACTACCGAGGACGCGCACTTCCCCACAGAACAGTATGTTGAAACGCTACAGCGCCATATTTGGCGTGCTGTTTCTGGCATACTGTTTAGTAGGGTAGTGTGTGTCTTTGAATGTAATTATAAGTCGGTCCCTGCTTTTTTACATTTGGCAACAGGCAAGGAAGTTACCGCTGTCATCAAAAACAAACCTCCGTCACGACAAGTGAGTATATCAGACTCCTAATGACTTTTTCCTGTACTTTATCACATTGCTGATAGTTCCTGATAAGTTTGTGAACTGGAAACTAAAATGATTTGCATAAATCACACTGTGATTTGGCAGTACAGTCGACTGGTGGACTGATTTAGCTTTTTATGTCATTAAATGATAAACTTGTCATTCCCTGTATGCAAACTTTTCACCTTATAGTCTTAGTTTGTTTACTATACAAACATGTATTGCTGTATATTTTCCATTAAGCAACTTCCTCTCTAGGACAGAAATCTTTAAAGTCCTTGAAACTGATGTACAATTGAAAAAAAAGAAAGCCTTATATTATATTATATAAAATCCTAATCCTAATCCTACTCATAAAGTGGCTGTATATCCTCACTTTATTCCATTCCAACTTTTAATTAGTCAGACGCGTCCGGACGCGATACATAGTGCACTAGATAGGGTACAGGAACAATACGTTCATACCCTATGTAGTGCACTACAGTGAAAAGGTGAAGGTCAGTAATGGTTAAGCCCAGGTCAGACTGTGCGGACCACCGGAACCGGGCAGCTGCGCCGTTCCGCTCCGCGTGCTCCCCCACTGACGTCACTGCACGCGCTGTCATTCACAAGCGCACCTTAGTAGGAAGTGTACAAACTGGACTGTATGTGACTGAGGTAGTAATGGCGAAGCCCCAGACTCAGCTGAGTGTTCCTCTAACCATAATTTGTCGTCTCTAGACAGGTGTGGCTGCACATTGTCCTGTTAGAAGAGGCCAAACCCGTTACAATGAATGCAGGACATGAACTGGTGTAAGGAGACACGTATGGTGTTCACATGTCAGAGACATTTGTAGATGTACCAGGGGTCCTATGGAATGCCATCTAAACAAACCCCATAGCACTATGGAGCCACCACCAGTCTGTTCCAGTTTTTCTGTAAACCTCATACACATGGATACAAATGGATGAAACCGTGTCAGTGTGATAACTGTACACTATATAAAAACCCTTCTGTGGGCCTATATCAACTATTAATGTCACGTACATTTTTAATCTGATTTAAAGTTTTGGCCTAATACCCCATCCAATGTTTGATCACAGAGGTCCTTGTGGACACCCTGCATTCTCTGGGCCCTTGAAATCCACTCCTATTACCGTACCGCTACATAATTTACTACATTATATTCACCTAACACTGTCATGTAATTAATAATACATATAGAGGTTAATAAGATGAATTAGTAGGTATTTTATTCTCACTAGGATAAGTAAGAGAGTATAACAGTGCTAAAGTCCTGGTGGAAAAGCAGTAGAAAAATTTCAAGCCTTTGGTGTGCTGCAGAAACCACATATTTCCTCAAAAGGTACTGCTGAGTGTTTTATTTTCATTAACTTAGTAACATATTTTGTACTCGAAACAAAAAGTGTTCAAATGAAGGTGGTTAACACTTGGTGGTCTGGTAGATAAATAACCTTGAGGAGGTGAAGGGCACATTTCCAGCAGCTGTTTAACCTCCAGCATTCCTAGGATGAAAACATTGTGACATCAACTACCATCCCTTTTATGTAATCCTCTTCGGGAATTTGTGTTTTCTTTTATGTGTGCTACAATGGACTGTTTGGTGTGGAAAGCAATAGTGGTGAAAGGAACACTACAGCAACTTGTAATAAGAGATTATAACCAGTGTTGACCAATAAAAGATGTCCAGTGTTCATCAAAGAGTATATCCGAGTTATAGTCATGATATTTTGTCTTACTATTTAATTGTCACATTATGTTATATTGACAGTTACCTACTTCCTTCAAACAAAACTTATCATTGTCCTAAGGCAATATTCACAGTGTCTGTTTCCTTTTTATTAGCTACCAGAGAGCATCATTAGTTGTTTCCAATTCCCACTTGTTGTTGTTACTCTCCACTTGTTTTATAGGAGCAGCTGTGTATGATTTCATAGCTGTTGATGCATTGGCAGTCTTCCTAATGATAATAGAGGTGTTTTGCAGGATATAATCTCAGAGGCTGGTGTGTTTGGCTAGGATTCGTAGGTCGCTTTGTGTGCAGGACTATGGCAGCACTATTATCTATGGCATGCGGTTAAACTGGCTGCTAATCCGCCAGAAAACGGCTTGCGGGCAAAGCTTGGGATTTTCTAATTTATAAAGATTGGCGAACAATTACATGCTGTCATGGGATTTATTTTCCCTTGGAATAAAACGTTGGGTCTATGTAAGGTTGGAAAATTACTGAAAATAACAAACAGAATATGTTCTGAACATGGCATAAATGGCTACTTAGTTACTTTGAGATGTTTGCTTTTGGTTATTACGCAACATTGACCAGGCACTGCCAGTTCAGAGTAAACCCAGAAAGGGCAGGTCTGTTCTGAATGTACACAACAAGAAGGCTATCTTTTGAATTTATTTACCTTTTTTTTTTCTTTTTTTTTTCTTTTTTTTTTTTTTAGATATTTGTACTGAGAGTGCATCTAAAGTCAAGGTTTTATTTACAGTACACACTTGTGTAGGTTACACCAACTGTTTAAAAAGACATTATTCAATATAGTAGTACAAAGACCACATTATGAAAAGGCTGCTTTCTTAAAGATGCTTTGACATGATTTAGCAGAACTAAGTTTTGTATATCAGTAGACACTGTGGTTAGATTATAGGTGTGCGACAATTGAGTAAGCGTGTAAAGTCATGTCTGAATTTTCTAGTGTAAACAAAGTTTTAAAATAGCAGTTCCTGTAAGGAAGCCAGGTAGATAAGTAATGGGTTGTGGTAAAAAAAAAAAAATTTACATGTTGTAAAAAGCCAGCCTTCACCAGTCAGCTCTACATCTCACAATTACAAGGATATGCATCTTTGTTGGAGAGCCAAACGGAACTCGTGAGGTTTTTTTTTTTTTGATGGACACTTTCACTGGCTCTAGTGGAGCTCTAGTTTCTTTATGAATGTTGGTTGGCCGTAATTCCTTCTTCACTTATTTATTATTGTGTTTATTTATGAATCTTTTAAATGTGTTAATGCTGCTTGACACCAGCTTAGTTAGAACAGCTACGTCTCATGTTAATATTGCCTGTTAACACTAACACAGGGTGATGAGTTATGTTTGGGAACCAGAGACATTTGAATCATTTGATCCCTCTGCCCTAGTTTGCTTCATGGAGGGCGTTGGAGCTATTCCTAGACTTGTGTATTACTCACCGGCACACTCAGACTCACACAGACTGCGTTAATGTTCTCTTAGAGTACTATAACTTAGCACATGATGGCACAGAAACAGATTTGCCTGCAATGATGGTACAGTATTTTTGAGCACTGTTAAATTAGTTTACATTAAAACTCCAAGAAAATAAAGTATACTTTTTGGTTGCTTTTGGTAATAGTTATCTTGTGGTATAAAGGTGTTAAGGTTTACGTAGTGTTTACGTAATTGCATGCACTATCTATATGAATGCTGAAATGTGATACTAGCGTACAGTAGTACAGCATGTACAGTGAAGAGCCTATACGTATCTTAGATTATATATGACATCTTTTGATGTTGTTAGCAGACTGGTTGCCGTTCACATGTCTACACAAGTGGGCCAAGTTGTGCTCAGGAGTTGCTGTTTACAATCTACAACATATGCTTTTTATTACTAACAGTTGTCACCCTGACTTACTTCTGATTTTTCATTTATTGCAGAATGACACTTTGCACACTATTTGTAATTAGCTTACATTGTTCTGTGCACTGAACTTTGGAAAGATGATCCTGGAAAGAGATCAAACGATCAGTGCGGAACACTCTTGAAATCACCTGCTGAGAAGAAACAACAGTTCCCTGATCTGTACCCTTTTCGGACAACAGATTGCATTCCTGATGGCGATTGCTGGCACGTGATGGTACAATGGAGCTTGGAGTGTTTGGCTGACACGTGCATGGCATGTCAAAGTCAGAAATACGGGAGGAGGAGAACTACAGTGAGATTCATCGTTTCCTGTTAGGTTCTGAGGATCATGTGTGTGGAGAACTGGAGGGGGGAAACATGAAGAACGTCTCAGAACCTTATGATGAAGAGGAGGAGGATGACGATCTGGTAAACACATTATACTTACTTATCGTAGGAGATTAGTATGTAGTATACTACTAGAGATAAGGGGATATTATTTATAATTTATAATTCTACATATAATATGTGCATATAAATAGTTAGAGATAACTTTAACATAGTACAATCTTATTCAAGTAAGACTGAACATTAAGATTGATCCTCTATATTAGTCCATCAGTAGTGGTGGAATAAGTTGGGTGTCATTGTAAGGCTCTTCTGCAAAATTTAATGAACTGTGATAATATTATACACTTGGCTCACTCAGTAATGGCATGTTTTCACCCACGGACATCAGGCTTCAGAGCGTCAGATTGTGGTGGGGATCTGCTCCATGATGAAGAAGTCCAACTCCAAGCCTATGACCCAGATCATGGAGCGCCTTTGTAAGTTTGAGTACATCACTGTGGTCATCTTCTCCGAGGACATCATACTCAATGAACCAGTGGAGAAGTGGCCTCTGTGTGACTGCCTCATCTCCTTTCACTCCAAAGGTAGCACCCATACATGAATGCTACATTCGCATGCATGGCTATTGGCATTAGTACCTAACTAATAAATATCCTGTTAGTGTAAATTGATATTGTTCTTATTCATGTTTGTGAAGGATTTCCCCTGGACAAAGCAGTGAGTTATGCCAAATTAAGGAACCCTCTGCTTATCAATGATCTCAATATGCAGTATTTCATTCAGGACAGGTAGGTCTGTATAAATCTACATCTAATAGTGTGTTATTCCTAAATCTTAAATTAGCATTCTGACGGTTGTATATTGGTTGGTTTAGGAGAGAGGTTTACCGCATTTTAAAGGAGGAGGGCATTGACCTGCCCCGTTATGCTGTGTTGAACCGAGACCCTGACAGACCAGAAGGTAAATGCAATGAATCCAAAGTACATGAAGTACTTCACCTTCTGGCTTTGCACGTGATTGTGTTTATTTTCACACACAGAATTGTAGGACTGTGTAGGTCTCATTAAAAACTGACCACACTTACCTGTTCCAACAGCTTCAGTTTGTATCTCCATGCAATCATTTTTGACAGTCGTTTATGTCTATTTCTCTTTGCATAAAGAACTGACCCAAGAAACTAATTCAAATGTAAAAAATTAATTCAAAGATTTCTGCTCCTTACTTAGACCACAACAAGCCAAGAACTGTCTGACTAAATGTGAATAAAATTAGTCTGGAAAAAATGCTAGTTGAAAAGGAAAGAACTGGGAAACTGCAATTTAGTTCTGATAGCAATTAATTCAACATTTCTGAGCTTTGGAAGTTAATCGAAAACAAAAGGTTGAGCTATGAATCCTGAGTTCAAATAAAGTGCATGAAAATAAAGTCTAGGAACTGGAAATTGTTAAGCTGTGGCCATCCAGGCTTTTTGCTCTCTCCTTCATTTCGAATTGTCTGTTTAACCTGCATGACATGCATAGATCCTAGTACTTCTAAGCCTATATTCTGTTAATAATAATAATAATAATAATAATAATAATAATAATAGATAGATAGATAGATAGATTAAATAGAATACTTTATTTAACCCCAAGGAAAATATCTGTGTTGCAGCAATATACATTAATGACACGGCACAAATAACAAATGAAATATAAAAAATAAGTATATTGCAAATAATGTTAAATCTCAAAGAAAGAGTTTCCTCTCTATTGGCACAGCACGTTATTGTATAAAACTAATGCAATTGGCAGAAATTACTACTAATAATAATAATTATTATAATAATTATAATAATAATAATTTAATGTGAGTGTTTGATGTGCATGTGTGTTTGTGTGTCAGAATGTAATCTAGTAGAAGCAGAGGACCATGTCGAGGTGAATGGGGAAGTGTTTCATAAGCCTTTTGTTGAGAAGCCTGTTTCTGCAGAGGACCACAATGTGTACATCTATTATCCGACTTCGGCCGGGGGAGGCAGTCAGCGGCTCTTTAGGAAGGTGCCGTATTGTCTATCTGTTCTCTTTATATCAGGAGTATTGTGTGTGTGTGTGTGTTTCTATTACTTCTACTCCAGGAAAAATGATTTCATTATGTGTTATGCTTTAGATTGGGAGCCGCAGCAGTGTTTATTCCCCTGAGAGCACTGTTCGTAAGACTGGATCTTACATCTATGAGGAATTCATGCCTACAGATGGTACAGATGTGAAGGCATGTCTAAATTTATGCATATTTACATCTGCATGTGTTACTAAATGGAAGGGTAAACAGTGAATGTAGTGTTTTTGTCTCCGCTGGAATAACAGGTGTACACAGTAGGACCTGACTACGCCCATGCAGAGGCTCGCAAGTCCCCTGCTCTGGACGGGAAGGTGGAGAGAGACAGTGAGGGGAAGGAGATTCGATACCCAGTCATGCTGACTGCTATGGAGAAACTTGTGGCTCGCAAAGTGTGTATGGCATTCAAGGTATGTTGTTGTTTACCAATGCATTTTATGTCTATGGACGTTTGGAGTTGAGTGACACTGTTATCTCCTCGCCACAGCAAACCGTATGCGGTTTTGACCTCCTCCGAGCAAATGGCCACTCCTTTGTTTGCGATGTAAATGGATTTAGCTTTGTAAAGAACTCCATGAAATACTATGATGACTGTGCCAAAGTCCTGGGGTAGGTGAGGCTTTTTTACAAATCTGATTTTGTATATGATTTATTTCTTTTATTTATCACATACTCATTTTCACCACATCTTAAAATTGTTTTAAATTTGATCACGCTTGACAATTAAACAATTTTAATTCATTGTTGTCACACTGAAAACCGTCCAACAGGAACATGGTGATGCGAGAACTGGCTCCTCAGTTTCACATCCCCTGGTCCATCCCCATGGAAGCAGAGGACATCCCTATAGTCCCGACTACCTCTGGAACCATGTGTGTACTATTCAGTACATTTATTCATCTTGCAGTGTGTCTCCTGTTCATTACTAAAACCATTTTAGTGAAGACACTGTTAAGTTTTGTAATCTGATGATGTGGTTATTTATAAGGAAAATAAGTTTAACGGTTGACGTTAGGGAAAAAAAAATCTAATATATTCGTTTTAACAGATTATTGTTTCCATGGTAATGTTTGTTTTATAGAGGCGTTTTAAAGGAGGCATTTAGCTGACAATTATTGGGGAGGTTTGGGTGTCAAAGTGCTAACTGTAACTATAAACTGAATACGTTGTTGATTTTTGTTATAATAACATACATTGTTATGTTCCTTACTTGCCTAGAAATATAGATAACTGTTGCTATAGTGCTGAACTACAAAGACAAACTATTTCAAGAGATAATACACCCTTTGTCCGCAATAGTGTGTTGTAGTTAGAATTTAGTGTCTTATATTTTTATAACAAAACATGCACAACTTAAACAATTTGGCTGCAATATAAAACCCAGACATTCAACTCAAATTGTACTTACTCCATGATGTAGTATGCGGCATGTTAGTTATATAAGTGAACATAATAAATGCCACACAGGACAAGTCTCATATCCATCCTTTTGCTCTCATCCAGGATGGAGCTGCGCTGTGTGATCGCAGTGATCCGCCATGGAGATCGCACACCGAAGCAGAAGATGAAGATGGAAGTGAGGAATGCTTTGTAAGTTGCATTTGTGTCTCTCTCTACATGCCAAAGCTGTCAGCTGAGGTGTTATGTAACTAACGTATACGCATTTCTCACAGGTTCTTTGATCTGTTTGAAAAATATGGTGGTTACAAGACAGGCAAACTCAAACTAAAGAAACCAACACAGCTTCAGGTGGGTATAAATGTTATACATAGACCAGCTGTAAAGTAGACTGCTCTGGATCTGACTTCATCACTGACATTGTATGCAAATTGCAAGCTATTTGATTTTTATAGGGATAAAGTGATTTGCTTATAGCCTTTCAAAACCAACACATGTAGAACAGAAATGCTGTGTACATAAACCAAGCGTATCACTATTGCTTTAGTGCCTGATGAATGCCTAATGAATACCAAATATCTGTCAAGGATTACATTCTTTAAAAAAATCAGTTTATAATGGGGCTGTCGAAGTTAACGCGATAATAACGCATTAACTCAATCTCAAATTATCGCAATTAAAAAACATAAAAAAAACATTTGTCCCTGCGATTCACCCGTAGTTCATGTTGAGGCTTGTCGCGCGCTGCTTCAGTAAGAGTAAGGCTGCGTCCG
>JAOVVF010000036.1:12778499-12794770 GCA_028565595.1 Duopalatinus emarginatus | reverse complement strand
ACCATTTTCTCTTGTCCCAGCAGTTTTTAACAAGTACTTTTAGCATAACATGTGTTCACCATTTTAATTGTAACATTATACTTTAAAGCCTTATTCATTTACATAGATTTTTTAAAAATGAGATTAATCGCGATTAACTATATGAAATTCTGAGATTAATCGCGTTTAAAAAATGTAATCGTTTGACAGCCCTATTTTATAGTCAACATATTCACTACATATTTTAGTCTGAGATAGTGAGTTGTATCCCTCGGATCACTTTTACGTGGTCTCTGGAATGTTGGAATGTGACCGTTGTGTTTTATCAAAACATATAATATTAACAAGCACATAGTTGAGGTGGCTCTATGGTGCCTCACTGCTCCAGAGTCCCTAGTCCAAAACTGGGATCAGGTTACTCTGTGTGTGGAAAGTAGGTGGGATGTCTATGCCAATAACTGCCCTACTGAGGGCACTACTACTGACTGCTGGAATGTGTGTGTGTGTGGGTGTGTGTGTGTGTGTGTGTGTGTGTGTGTGTGTGCGCGTAAAATCTGGCCCTATTAATAGTCATAAATCCTGATTTGTGAAAGGCCAATTTCTTAATTACTTTGAATGATTGTTCTTTCATGCTATGGTGAATATCCATAATTGAAACCATTCTTTGATTTGGGTCTTTAGGAGGTACTGGACATTGCTCGTCAGCTGCTAGCTGAACTGGGTCAACACAACGACTGTGAGATTGAGGAGAAAAAATCCAAACTAGAACAGCTGAAGACTGTGCTGGAGATGTAAGTACACTATAAGTGAGCACGTAAGGGAGAAAGAGATTTACAGTGTATGCCAGGCCTATTACACAGCATTAAGCTGCTGCACATTATCAGTAACACATCCCAGTGACTTCACCCCTACTTTACAACTTGTCTCCTCCCTTGCTTGTGTCAGCTGTGCTCCCTTTACTTTATTGCACCTCTCTATTTTTGCTGTCCTGTTCATATAACACAAAATATTTTGACCTTACTCAGTTTTCTTTTTATTATGTGTGGCAGCCTGGGAAACCCCATTGGCTGTTGCCATGATTAAATTCTGGCAAAGACTACAAAAGATCAGGCTAAAATCAAGTTTTAGCCAAATTGGGAGTTTCTTTGCCTGTAATTATATTTTGACACCTCAACAATACATATGTTTCAGAAAAATCATGTGTGACTTTTGCATTTGCTATCTTCCTACAGTTGTCATATTGGATAAGATGCCGGTTCAGCAAAGTAAATAGTCAGCTTACCTTATATAATTTTTTTTTTAATACTTAATAGGTAATTGGGATTTCCTTACACATTGAATGCCATGATTTAATTCAGTTATTGTATAGCTACACATAGCTATTTAAATAAATGGACATAAACTAATACTAATCAGTTCAGATTATAATCAAATACCAACACATAAAATGTCTGCAATGCTCCTGTGACCCCACATAGGCATTTTAATCTTCAAATTCAGTTTTCACTTTTCATCTGAAAAACATATTAGGGAACTTATTTTAGGTTTTCTAAGGTCAACACACATATTAAATTATTTGTATAGTCTAGGTCACAAGCATTTCATACATATCATCCACAGATGTGGTACAATATCTTTGGGCTGTATTCAGAGTTAAGTCCAAAACGTATGCGAGGAAAGTTCACAGGCAGGTTACGCATGCCCTGGTCTCCCCATTTAGATTATGCAAATCACCTCTATGTAGTTCTCACATCTGAGATTTTTCTTGAGTAAAAGTGTCTGAGATGGGTTTTTAATAGAATCTAGATCGCTGCCTTTAAACACAAGCACTTATTTATAAACCTCACAAAAATTATGGATAGAAAATGCAGACTTAAAGAGGAAATGAAAATGATACAGTGATATATGTACATGGTAATAGACACTGAGTAAACATCTAATAGGAGGCTAATATGTTGGCAGTATATGTCTGCATGAATAGTCCTAGTTGCACTTATAGCTCATATTTATGCATTTATATATTTTATCTTTTTTTATTTTCCTCTCCTATATAGCACATTCTATTATTTTGCACTTTTTAGTTTTTTCATTGTGTGCACATGATTTAATGAACCCACTTAAGATGTTGTCTGTCCCAAAAAAACTTTTTGTGGTCTTAATGGGATGAAAATAATAATAATAATGAATAATATAGTTGATTATATTTCTGTATTAAATACTGGCTAAATAGCATTTTATAGAGTTTCTTTAGTGTTTTATAGCCGAAAACATACATTTCAGCATGACATACTGTGAAATACATCAAACTGTCAGACAGTGCCGCATTGGACTTAACTATGCTCCTTGATTATGTGAATATTATGGAAGAAAAGGGGGATTAAATCCAAGGTCAGAAGTCATGCCTTTGTTTCAGGAGAACACCATTGAGCAAATGTAATTTATGTGCAACTTAAATATGTGCACATAATGTGCAACAATAGTTTTCAAGTCTCTAGTGGTTTTTGAGGTCTGAATAATTGTGTTTAATTGTGTTTTGTCAACCTGCTTAACTCTGAATATGGCTCTACGATAGTTAAACTGCTTCATACCGTGTTTAATATTGAGCATTGAAAAAGTTCCCAGTGAGCTTAGTATCTTATTCATTCGTCTCTTTTCTTCTCTTCCCCTCCCTCCATCTCTTCTGCCCACTCTCTCCAAAGGGAATCCAGCCTGAATGATAATCAGTATGCACTCCAGAAGTTCATTCATCCTTCTGAAGGCCATTGAGTTCATAGTTATTAACCTGTAGCCTTGTATACTTTTTTAACAACCAGATAATAAGGGTTCCCTGATTTGCTACAGTTCCCTCGCGCTGAGGGCAATGGGAATCATTTATGCATTTATGATGCATGTCACCTCAGGCATGTCCTAAATAACTGACTCTATTGCCAAAGAAACTCAACCCTTCTTTAATCCTTCATGCTTTCTCATTTCTTCATAAACAACCTACTTGCTATGCATCACTTAGGATCTTTGATTAATTAACACATTCATGGGATAGCTACATTGGGTGAACATTTGTACAACTGTAATCTTTAAGGAAGTGCTTTGATTTGAAATCAGACAGTTGTTGTAAAATGCATTAAAACTTGTTCATTGTCAGTTTGGTTTCCTGAGACCGAGACTGACTTTCAACCAAGTCTTAAAGCATTTTAGTCTGCTGACATCTGATGGTCAGATGTCAGGCAATCAGATGTCACTCTTTTTATTACTTTTGTTGGCATGTGGCTTTCCGTTTTAGTGGTTTTAGTTTTGCCATGTTTTACTTGGTTATTTTTAACTGTATTTTACAGTGAATGCTGTATTATTTGTATGGTAATATGGAAAACCCAACAGATATTGCTGAGCAGAAATTCAGCTAAAAAAAATGAAAATCAGATTGACACAACCTTATATATAGGCCGTCTTCCTGTGTAGATCATATCGAGTAAGAAGTCTACAACCTTAAATGCTAAGTATGATTTCCTCTGAATGCCATCCTTTGATCGGGTTATTGGATTGTAGTGCTATGTGCCTTAACGAAATTGACATAAGCCTTATCAATATTGACTTTATTAGCAGAATTGAAAACCAAGAAAATAAAACATAGTTTTTACAACTTTATAGTACAAAATGTGCAAATTTCAGCATGTGCAGCCCACCAGACATGCTGTGTAGTGGCGAAGTGGCATCAGATTTGCAGTAATTATTTTTCTCTTCAAAAGCTTAGAGGCCAAAAGGACAAGCTGTGGTATGACATACATGGAAAAGGTTAAACGTCACGTTTTTTAGAAACATGACAGCTATTTGAGCACCTGCTACAAAACAATAAGCCATGCTGTGTCCTTGTGGGTGTTATGTGTAACAGTATGATAGTGGTGTCTGCTCCCCATGTTCTGCCCTTTGTTATATTTAAGGTACGGGCATTTCTCTGGGATAAATCGCAAGGTGCAGCTGACCTACCTGCCCAATGGCCAGCCTAAAACATCAAGTGAGGAAGAAGGTAAAGACATTTTATAAACCGAAGTCAGGAGTTTTGAAATTTTATCTAATATACAGCTTTATATTGAATGATGTGTAAATATCTGTGTGTGTGTGTGTGTGTGTGTGTGTGTGTGTGTGTGTGTAGACTCTCAGAAGGAAGGTCCGTCTTTGCTGTTGGTGCTGAAATGGGGAGGCGAGCTGACTCCAGCTGGTCGTGTGCAGGCAGAGGAGCTGGGAAGAGCTTTTCGCTGTATGTACCCCGGAGGACAAGGTACATATACATGCACACAACTAATCTGGAGGACTTTATCTAACCAGATAAATTTCTTTAGTTCATTACTTTATGACTTTATTTGAGATAAAAGTCTTTTACATAGTAGCAAAGTGCACAAAGGCATTTCCAAGAAGATAATAAAGTAAATTATGGTTCAGAAAATCAGCACACATAAAATGTATAGAGTATAGACCGCACATAATTGTATAATTCAGTCATGTGGATCTGATGTTTTAATGATAATTTAGTGAAAAAACATGCACATCTGCATTTGGAGTAACAAAACATAATGTGTAAAGCACTGTATTTAAAATAAAGCAATCAACAGTGCAACTTTGATATCAAAACTAAATGTATTGACGTATATTGTAGCTTTTAAGGAGATCAAGGTGAAGCTTTTTTAATGTGTACTTTGTTTGAATGGACATAAAAAAAAGTTAAGATGTGAGACGCTGCATAATAATTTCTTAATTTTTTTTTTACATTTATAGATATTATGATGTGTGTTGATGCAAAATTAGACAAAAATGCCAGATATTCTGAATGAAAGGTCAAAGTGTTCAAAACCTTTTTATATTTGGAGTAAACAGGAACTGACTAGAGTCCATTTCCCATGTTCTTGCTCATATTCTGCTGTTGGAAAGGGAGTAACACTGTGTTACTCGCTGATTTGCTTTTCTCTTGCCTTAAATTGTAAACTAGATAACCGCAGATCCCTGGGTTGTGAGTCCCCTACTGACTGTGGTAAGAAGGGCTTTCAAGTGTGGGAGTGACACTGAGTTTTCTGTGCTGCTTTTCTCATTATCATTTAATGCCGAATGCATTGCCTGTGGTGTGTGCGGAAGATTTCATAACTTGACATGAAAAGAATATATATAATATATATCTGAATATAAAGAATATATATAAATCTATATATATAAGTCTTCTTTGTGTAGTTTCTTGAGCAGTATGAAGTACACAAGTGTGTGGTGTGCCTAGGTTGTTTTAAACAAATAAATAAAGGTCATCGTTATTGTTGAAAATGGACATGTTAAGTGATGAGCTCAATATGGTCCCAGGTCTGTGTTGTCTTTTAACAAACATGTATAAAAAAAACCCATGATGACGTTTATATTTCATGCTTGAGCTTTGCATGAATTACTGTTATTGTGCGGACAAGCTTATCATCATCTTTTTACGAGATTATGCAGGCAAGCTTTTTATCCATGCTTTAGTGTTTTTGCAACAAACAGAGTGACGGGGAAAAAAAACAGATGACAAATAGCTGGTGAATAGTACTCAGTACTGTTTGTTCTTTTGCCAAAATACAAGAATATATCTTTTTGCAGGAGACTATGCTGGCTTCCCTGGCTGTGGCCTACTGCGTTTACACAGCACCTACCGCCATGACCTCAAAATCTATGCTTCAGACGAGGGCCGGGTACAAATGACCGCTGCTGCTTTCGCAAAGGTACCAGCTTGTGCATACTTGAGTGTTTTTGTCTCCCTTTATATGGCACATCCACTACATATGAAATGCGTGTTTTTAGGGGCTGTTAGCTTTGGAGGGTGAGTTGACCCCTATCCTGGTGCAAATGGTTAAGAGTGCCAACATGAATGGCCTGCTGGACAGCGACAGCGACTCGCTCACAGACTGCCAACAACGTGTCAAAGCTCGGCTCCATGAGATCATGCAGAAAGACCAGGTCTTCACTCAGGAGGACTATCAGAAGGTACAGGATATTTCTCTATCAATGAGCCTCCCCATGTTTACATGTTTAATAGTTTTCTTTATGTGCTTGACCGTCTGATGACATTTGTTCCAGCTTGCCCCAACTGAAAGTCCATCTCTGGTCAATTCCATGAAGACCATAGAAAATCCTGTCCAAACGTGTGACAAGGTTTTTGCGCTCATTCAGAGCCTTACACGTCAGATACGCAAGCGGCTAGAGGACCCCAAGTCTTCTGGTATTGCTACTTCTCCATTTGTGATTTATTTTTGATGCATACTCAATTGATAGCTGCTAGAAAACTGGTCCTGCAGTAGGCATGGATAGGATTTCAGTCATGTTTTTAGTTAATTTTTTATTAGCATGAAAATATACAGACAATAGTAGAAATAATACTTCACAAATATTAACTAGTTTAAAGCTAGCAGACAGGTTATATAGCTTTCCAAATAATTTATAAAAATAATTGATTTTATGTCTATTTAATTTAAAATGACTTTCATTTATTAAAATGAATACTTGCAGCTACTGTTAAAAAAAAACAAAAAAAATCAATTTGTCTAACATAATATGAAAACCTCATATCAGATCTGCAGCTGTACCACAGTGAGACTCTGGAGCTCATGCTCCAGCGCTGGTCTAAGCTGGAGAGAGACTTCCGCATGAAGAATGGCCGCTATGACATCAGCAAAATTCCCGACATCTATGACTGTGTGAAGTATGACACGCAACACAACAGCTCTGTGGGCCTGGAGAACATGCTGGAGCTCTTCCGTCTGTCTCGTGCACTCGCTGACATCATCATTCCTCAGGTAGAGTGGCTGAAAGATTTGTATTTGATCGATTCTTGTCTGTATTTTCCAGCTTCTTTTCCCGTTTTCTATTTTCTAATATGTGTTTGCTGCCTCAGGAGTATGGAATAAGTAAATTGGAGAAACTGGACATTGCTAGTGCCTACTGCCTGCCTCTGGTTAAGAAAATCCAGCTGGACTTGCAGAGAACGCATGAGGACGAGGCTGTCAACAAACTACATCCACTGTGAGCCTCTGGACCTGATTATAGTACAATACACAATTTTATTCATCACATTAAACGTCACATCATACTAAAAAGATAATCTTAATAATAACCTTAATAACATTACATTTGCTATTAGAGTACTCTCATTATTAGGAATAAATATGAGTTAAATGCAACTATATTCAAATTGCTTTTACCTGCTCAGATATTATTTTACTAAACTGATGTGAACTTCTGTGAGTGATCAGGTTGTGTTTTTACCTCCTTCTGGTGGTTCAGGTATTCGCGAGGCGTGATGTCTCCGGGTCGGCATGTGCGGACCCGGCTTTATTTCACCAGTGAGAGTCATGTCCACTCCTTGCTCAGCATCTTCCGATACGGAGGCCTTCTTAATGTCAGTATGAGCCAATCAGACATCTACAATGCAATTACAGCTCATACTCTGACCCCAATTTTAAAATAAGTCTTTGTGTTCACACTGTTGTGTTTTAGGAGGAGAAAGACGAGCAGTGGAAGCAGGCCATGGACTACCTCAGTGCTGTTACTGAACTCAACTACATGACTCAGATAGTCATTATGCTGTATGAAGACAACAATAAGGTAAAAGCCTTTGTCCACATGTACAAATTGTCTGCTCCTGTATGCCAGTGTCCTCAAAGCTGTGTGTGTGTGTGTGTGTGTGTGTGTGTGTATGTATGCGCCTATACATGGACAGGATCCATCTTCAGAGGAACGTTTCCATGTCGAGCTGCATTTCAGCCCCGGGGTCAAGAGCTGTCATGATGAGGAGAATGCACCAATGGGCTTTGGGTTCCGCCCTGCCTCTTCTGAGGTGTGTGTATACGTGAATGTATATAGACGATCATGACAACCTTTTCTTAGAAAGTGGTTGTAACCTGCTTTTATATAAGACTAAACGGGTCAAGGTCTGATCTCAATGCAGAACCAGGAGAAGCAGGAAAATTTGGGCAGTCTGGAGGATTTGTCTCAGGATGAACCTGATCGAGCCATTCTTGCTGAGCACCTGAACATTCACAGAAAGTCCCCACTGATTCGTAACAGAAAAACTGGTTCCATGGAGGTACTGTTCTTTAACATATCCCCTAGCCTTAGTGTTTTCACATCCAGCAGCGTCTGTCTAAGGCTCTTCTGAAGTTCCAGGTTAGAAAGGTAGCTAATGATCTACAAAGGCAACTTGGATTTGGTATCTTCCACTATGATGGACAAAGGGGGGATATCCTGTTATTGATGGCCTAAATAATTTCTTTGGCTATTTGCTGACCCCCATGTGAGGGTTATAATTTTGTTAGAAATTATTTTCAAATTTATAGTTATACCAGTGAGTGACTCGGCATAAGCAGCAGTTAAATATGTGATCGGTTGGATTTGCAAATTTTCTGGGAGGCATATGTTAGCCTTCACTCCCCCTAGCTGGTAGCTGTTGTATGATCAGGGAGACTTATCTTGTAGGTGGGAATTTGCCAAGACTAAATTAGGAAGAAAATGCAGTCAGGCGAGGGGGTGACAGGGCGGATGGGCGGATAGCCATTTGGCTATCGAAATAAACATTGTCATAGGTTTGGGCAATGTGACACTATGATATATGATAATGTGCTCGAAGCCCAATATCATAGTGTACAATATGATATTGTAAAGTGTTACACTGGACAATGTGACACTATGATATATGATATTGTGATGCACAATTCCAACAGGTTGCTGATTTTTTAGCAATTAACTATATTTAGCTCTTCTTGTAATGTAGCATGCTAAAGGTAAATATAATGGTGCCAGTTGTATATTGTAAAAATGTCTACCCCTAAAGTAAGCATGTCATTAAGTGCCTACTTTAGCTTCATATACAGTATGTGTGTGTGTATTGTGCATGCAGGTCCTCACAGAGAGCACAGCGTCCCCTCGTGGAGCAGCTCATCGACTCTTTCCTTCATGTTCCCGCCAAACCTGTGAGGTCAAACCTGGTGGCCTTGGTATGTATCAAGTGTTCCTCTTCTGCAGACCTAACACATACTCTTGCATCAGCAGCGTCAGTGATCAGGTCACATTTCTCTCCCTGTCCTGTGGATGACCTGGATACTTAGCTTTTTTTCTCATAGCACCTATGAGGCCCTTACATAAAGGGTCAGCTCATAGAGGGTATAAATGTAGCTGTTGGCAGCACAGAGAGTGCTATACTGGCATGTCCTATTCCTGTCAGTGGAGTAAAACAAAACAAACAGTGTCTCAGTTTACAAACCACTGAATCACTTGAAACTTGTGTAATTGCTATGTTCACACTGTCTGTCATGGGTAACAAAATGCTTATATTCCTTATAAATGAAGCTGGACAACTGATAGAATCACCAATTTATAGTTCTTAACATTGTAAAACCAAATGCAAATAAGTTAAGCCAACTTGATAATACAGTATGAAATTAATGTGGATTTTATATTAGACAATAACAATAAAATTAGGGTGTGTAGTGTTGCATCTACTTTAGATATGAAGATGTATGCTGTCTAAATGTAACTGCAGTGTAAATCAAATCCATTAGTAGTATTTGACTTCGTTGCACAGGATTCGTTAGTGACCGTGTGTGTGTGTTGCATCTGGTTCGTCTCTGCCACCAGGACAAAAATAAACTTGACAGTGCGTCTGTCTGTTAGCAGTTCATGGGAAATATTTGGAATGTCCCAAACGTCACACTGCTTTAAGTTTCCTTTTGCTCTTCCAAAAACCAGTAGGTTTTCCGTTACTCAGTGTTCAAACACACTAAGAGTTTCCATTGAACAGTTCGCGTTGTGTGATTATTTTGAGTTGTTGTTTTTTATGTGTTAGTCATCCTGCACCAACAGACGTTTGGTGCAGAACAAACTAATGTTGTGGCTTGATTATTATATTAGATGCTGAACTAACATAATGATAGTAAAATGTGATGCCTAATAGTGCCTCCAGTAAGCTTGTTGCTGGGAATGAATAACATTAAACCATTAAAGAGATGCTGCATGTTCAGTGGTGAAAACTAACCATCATCAACCCTTTCCCTTCTTGCAACCCTCTTTCCCACTCCCTCACAGGCTTCCTGTTCACTGGCCTCTTCAGTTCCTCCTTCCGGAGGGGGTCGTCCAGTGCCCCTAACCTTCGAGAGCTGGCCCGAACCCAGCGCAATAAAACGACATCCCCTCAGAGGCGAGTCAGTAGAGAGGGTATGTCCTCTGTCCGATTGCACCTTCTAGCTTCAATAAAGCAAGCTGATCAAAAGAATATACACAGTTCCTTGGCAATATTCCCGATCCGTTTCACTTGCTCTTGGCATTCCGCGCTTACCCATCATTCCAGTGCTACTGTATTGTTAAAAACCTTATAAAGACTTTTGTTTCTGCACAGACTTTGCTAAAAGCTGCGCTTCCATGTGGATTTCTGTCTATTTTCAACTTCTTTTTAAAGCTGGGTCTCTGTTTGAAACCCATGGCCTCAGCTGACCCTTGACCTCCCTTCTCTGTTGATTCTCTTCAGGCTGACTGAATGCTAAAATTACTTACTAATTACCTTCTGTTCTACCCAGCTTGTCACTTTATAATTATCTTTGCACTGATTTGTGTCATATTTATTAGACACTCCAACTTCTACGCTAATGCAAAGCATGTCAGATTTTAACCAGCACTGCAATTTTCCAACCTACTGAGTGTGTGTGGGGGTGTGAAAATATTTTATTTGTTATTGTTATTTGTTATTTGTCTTGTGTTCCCCTTTATCTTAAAGAAAGTCTATGTTTTGTATTATAAGAGTTCTGTTTGTAGCTGTGTGTTTGACCTGATTTGTGCCCTTTATAAGCCTTGTCATAGTAATACATGTGTGTTTGTGTTCCAATCAGCCTCTAGATGGCATTATTTTGCTTGTTTTGCATGCATAGCAATATTGATTTCCTTTGTCTCCATTATTATTTTGTCACTGTTATTTGTACTGGATTAGTGAAGGATTAGAACATATGTGGCAAAACAACCCAGTGGCTTCACAGACAGTTGCCAGTTTATCAGGAACACCTGCCTTGTGCCACTACTTGTTGGCCATTTGTCTGGTAAATTTGTATGTGTACATTACCGTCTGTAGTCCATACGTCAACCCCTCACCTCACTGTTTATCAAAAGTTAGGCACCACCATAGGACCCTTAATTGATATTTATTCATCTGTCTGACAAAATTGGTTACAATTTATCTGGGGATGTAGAAGATTAGTTGAAAGTTACAGATCTTGTTTAAAGAGTGATACCACTGGAAAGTAACACATAATCAGATGTTTCTTGTTTTGTTTTGTTTTTTATCTAATGACCAATTATAATAGAATAATATTTTACTAAAGTTAAACCACCATGTTAGTAGGTGTTTTACTGGACCAAGTCTATCTGACATAAGCTTTGTTGGCCTTTTTATTAGACTCACGTAGCATGCTGATCCACGCATTAGTTTACAGATAGAAATTAATGATGTTCTTCCATGCACAATTTGTGCTAATTAACCTTTTCGTGCTAATTGTGCTTGTGCTAATTGGTGGTTCATTATGACAGATATGACAGAATGCTACAGACGGTAATTGTGTTTTATGGTTATAGTTGACATTAATAAAGTATCATCAAATTTAGGGTTTTTTTTTTTAATTGTAAAACCCCTGTATATACAATCCTGTGTATAGTGACACATACACTGTCTGGCCAAATGTCAGCATTTGCATTTGGAGCCTCTGGTGGCAGTGTTATGATCTGGGCTTGCTTTAATTGGTCCGATTGAGGCACAGCAGCATTAAGTGTCATTAAAATGAAGAACCTGAACGTACTGAATGACTGCTTTCTGGCCAGACAGTGTGTCATGTATTATAGATATGTCTGAAATTTCTGTAATATGGTATTTTTGTCATATCCCCAATCCTGACCTACAAGTGCACACCTGTATAGTAGGTGAACCTGATAAACTGCCACGGCCGTGCATTTTGCTGATGTATTATATTCCAAGCTTTCACTAGACACACTTAATAACATTAATATTCAAAGTCTGCATGGTTAATATCTTGGGACTGAATTCACTCTTATTGCAGGCAGATTGCCTCAGAGTTGTGCATAATAGGAATTTTGTCCACAGGGTGTCACTGTATGATTAAGCCTAAGGTCTGCAGTATATTAGACCAGTAAGATTATGCCCAAAATAGTGCCTTGTCATGCTGCTCCATGGAAATGGGAGGGGTGAGGGGACTGTTTATATTATATAAGTTTTATATAACTTTATTCGTATTTTCTAAGGCTGTTACTTTCGGATAGAGGGTTTGGGGGTTCTACTCACACAGTTTGGTTAGTGCTGGGTTGCTGGGTCCAAATGCACCAGAGTGACAATGCTTCTTTTATTTCCTCAGAGTTGCTCTCAATGCCGGCTGTAAAGAGGTTTTCTGTGTCATATGCCAGGCATCCAACTAATGGTATGAATGTTGCTTGGTGTCCATGTGTTTAGATACATGCATGCCCCATGAGGTCATTTCAGCATCGCTGTTAGTAATTAGTTTGCTTTTTGATCTCATCAACCTAATTAGCTATTTTTATTAAGTTTTTTTTAGGCATTTCTCATCACAAATGTTCTCACCCATTGCATTTGTATTTATCACCTACTGCATAGCACTTTTGCTCTAACTCATTCCTTCTTTGCATCTTTTTCCTTAATTCTTTCTGTTTTAGTAAATAAGTGAATGGCCTTTTCTTGCTATTATTGCTTTTTTTGCACTGTCATGCTTAATTCGCATGGAAAAATCATTAATACATTTCCATGACTCTGCTTTAGAAATAACAATCACGGTTATTAATTCCATTTTCCATTTTGGACTTGCCTTAGTTGTTATGTAAGATGATACTGAAGTGATTCATTACACATTATAATTAAAGCTGATAATGAAGGCAGAGGTTACCAAACTGTCTTTACAGATTTATCACTAAGATGTTCTGTGGACCTTGTCTATCCTCACACGTTGTGGCTGACATCCTCACAGTGGATATTTTGCAGTACCCTGAAAACAGTATTTTGTGTCTTGGCGACAGATGCATTACAGATAATGTGTGTGGCCACAGACGTGTCAGGTTTTCCTCCACATCTGTTTATATTATTAACATAGAAGGCAAAATTTGATTAGTTTTAAAGCTTGCACTGTCTGTTTTTTTACAGCTTTGGGACTGAAGGACAAAAATGAAGGTAGATTTATTTTACAGAAGCTCCCGCACTGGAAAGTTCTGGATTATTGGTATTTGGGGGCAGTGGTTATTTTACTGGAATGGTTTGATTGTAGTTTCCCAGTCTATTGTCCTGAGAATAGCTGAGAACAATCACCCTATCATCAAAAGACTGTTAATTTGAATCCAGATTATGTCACAGCCATCTCTAGCTGAGAGTCCAGGAGTATGTTCAGCTGTGGATGTGCAGCAGTTTGAAAAGATACAGTGGCTGACTTCAGAAAAAGAGCACACACATTCTTCATCCTCTCTGGCTGACATGTGTTGTGTGATAAGGGAGCCACGTAGCTAGTGGGTGGAAATCTGACCAAATTAGGAGAAAATGGGGTAAAAATATTGTATTTGTTCTATGATTCAGCCCTGTGATCAGTCATCCCAGTCATTACCATTTATATAGTCACAAATGGAAATGATTTGGTTTCTAGTCAGGCTTGATCCTGTACAGAATGAATACTAGTAGGATAATGAATCTGTTAGGCACAGTCTGTGGAAAGAGCTAAAGGGAACTTCTCAATCAATTTGATGTGGCAGGTTTATAAAATAAATAAATAAACGAAAAGTAGTGAATCAGCCTAAGGGAAATAATACTGTCCTGAGTTGTGGGTCAACTCACAGACTATGGCTTAACACTTAGAAGGTCATCCATAGAGCATCATTGTTAATGTGTTCATACCATTTTGTTGTTAAAATGTTATGTTGAATTGTATTAAGTGCAATCTGATGTTACCTAGTAAATTTAGCCAGAATTCTTTGTTGTGCTACATGTATTAGTTTTATTTTAATGCACAGATTTTATATAGTGAAGGTGAACTATGCGTTGACCTACTGTTAAACTGCATTTAATACATCCTTGCAGCAGACACAATAAGGGAGGAGTGAGCACATGTGCCCCGGGAGCAAATAGGGGTTAAGTGTCTTGTTCGAGGGCACTTCAGTTGTGTCTGGTCGGTTGCAGGGATTGAACCGGTGACCAGTCACAAGATGAGAAAAAAGTGCTCCATGGTGGTAACTGGTAGCTTTGCTAGATCTGTCCATTATCTCCTGTGAGCCTCTGACTTTGTTTTATGGTGTATGCATGTACCCAGTGTTATCTGCTATATACATTTTGGTCCTTTTACTATAACATCTTGGTTTTTTTTTTTTCTCAGACTGGACACGAGGGACTGCCTGATTATTTTATAGGTTATATCTTTTGTCAGACTGAACACAGTGTAATCATAATGCTGCTAGGCAGATCGCCCCAACCCGAATTCAAAACGGATTTAAAGACCATATATAATTTGGGCACTGACATTAAATTGAACAGTGACAAGATGAGCAGTCTTCTCATCGATGTTCACGCCCCATTCAGACAAGATCATGGGTTAGGTGGTTTTAATTATACTGCATTCTTTTTTTCATTTTATCTCTGAAGTGTGAATTAGTGGCTGCAGTGCTGCAATGTCTCTACTTTTAGTTTGGAAATGCATGGCTGTAGTTGGTAATTTGTCTCACATGCTGACTCACTGAGCTGAAAAGTTGTGAGACAGTCTAAAGATGCTGTGTGCCAGACCACAAGACCTATTTATCTTCCACATCCACATCCTGACATTGTTGCCTCTGTCCTAGACAGTGGCCCCTGCTTGTATAGAAAAGAAGAGGAAATGCCCACCAATGCTTTTCCAAAAGCCTATCTTTGTCAAAATCTCTTTTTATCTAATCATTTTTCCTCTCTCACCTCATCATTATGCCTCTCCGTCCTTCCTCCTTCCTCTCGCAGTCTGTCGAGAAGCAGCAGCATGTCATTGAGTTGGTTCTTAGCTGATCCTGTAATCAGTTACTACCTCCATCGCTGCACATACCCCCTCTACGTATTTACCTGCTGGCTCCCATTTACAGCCTGTGACTGATTTCCGAGCAGCACTCCACCCACTCAACCACCCCTTTTTCTGCTTCATCATCATTATTGGACTTTTCTCTTGGAGCCTCTGAAACCAATAAGGACATGTCCTGCATCTTGCACTATGCTTTATTTTACAATGTTTTATAGCAGTGCTTAGGATTATCCACATGGAAAACCAGCATATGGCATATGTTTTGCATAAAAAAAGCAGTGGACCACTATAGTGGAGCTGTTATTTTCTGGTTGATTTGACCAGTTTCGATATAGAAACCACAGCCAAGGCACTACTGAACCATACACACCTATAGCTGTAATCTGATTTTCATTGGATCAAATTCTATGGGCTATATACTGAAATTTGAAGACTTTACCCAATGAACAAGATAAATCCTCAGTGTAGTAAATGGATATATTATTTACATAAATTCTTATAAGCCACTTTAAAAAAAAAAAATAAAATATCACTATTACTGGGTAGAACCCCCAATCACTCAGCATCAATACTTCATTTCATGGTAAAAACAAGGTGCTGGAAACACTCCTTTGAGATCCTACTTAATGCTATGTAAGTCAGTTGTATGCCATGCTTTTAATCACATCCCAAAGGTGATCTGTCGGATTCAGTTCTGGTGACCGGGGTCATGACCTCATTGTCATGTTCATGTAACCAGTTTGAGGCAACGTGTTGGCTGTTAGATAATGGCTATAGTCAGAAACAATACTCTGTGGCATTCAAAACATCAGCTGGTATTAAGTGCCCAAAGTGTGTCACCAAATCTGAACTATACCATCTGTGTGTCACTGGTGAAACAATTCATCAGACCAGCCATCATTTTTCTAATCTTCAGCTGTCTATTTTTGGCCTCAGATTCTTGTTCTTGTTTGACAGGAGTAGAGCCTGATGTGGTCTGCTGTTGTGTCCCATCTGCACGATTCAACATGTGCATTCTGAGATGCTATTCTCTTGATCTCTTTACGCTTGTAGTGGTTGTTCGAGCTACTGTACATGCTAATCACTTCCTGTCAGCTCTCTTATATATATCAACAGTCACATACACCCTGAACCAAAAACACACACACACACACACACACACACACACACCACTCCTCTCAGTCTCCCCTCCTTTAGAATATGAATGAA